>CAJPEV010000259.1:15655-56953 GCA_905338385.1 Darwinula stevensoni
GGGGGGGGGGGGGGGGGGGGTGGGGGGGGGTGGGGGGGTGAGGGTGAGGGTGAGGGTGAGGTTGGGTTAAGGTTGAAGAAAGGTAAACCATTGAAATTGGTTTTCACATTCCTACATCAATATATCTCCGCAGGTAAAAGCTTAAATTTTAGCCCTTATTTTAAGGGTTCATTTGCGCATTTCCAAACTTGAGTCACTTTCAACTAATGGTGGGATGATGGGATTATAGGACAACTCCATGAATTACCTCACTTAATTTTTCTATAATGTTACTTTTAGGAATCATTCCTTCCGGCGCACCGTCGTACCCCTAGAACAGGGATCAGGGACCTTTTTGGCCATGTGAGTCATATTAAGATTGAGCCAAGAGCTCATGAGCCAAAGATTTTCAAAACAACGAAAATTTTCCTGAGGTTGGCAACAGACACGTACAACAGACATTTGATATATGAAGAAAATGAGGAACAACCATGATTTTTAGCCATGACTCGTGAGCCAAACTTTGGCTCACGAGCCATAGGTTCTGGCTCCTGCTCAAAAGAAAGAAAAAACAGTAACTAGAAACTAGAAAGAAAAAGTAAGACCAGCCTATACACATGAACCATGACGATTTCGTAGGAGGTGGACTGACATGGGCGAACCTGCAACATCAGCCGTTCGCCGACCAGGTGTCCGTGGGATTCGTCCTCGTGATGCTGCTGGTCGACACCGTCCTCTATCTGCTTCTGACCGGATACATGGACGTCATCAGACCGGGGAAATATGGCCTGGCCGAGCCGTTCTACTTCTTTCTGAAAGTGAGACTCATGAAAAAGACTTGAACTTTTGCCCAGCCGTTAATATTCGAGTAAGTCAGTTGCAAGGCAAAAAGTTCTCTTCCCAATTAGTCATCAAGGTCTCGGCGAATCACGTTCACACTTCAACTCTATAGACGGATTTGACGTAAGGAATATATAGTACAGGGTGATTTTAATGTCGTCGAACCCATACATTTGCATATATCTCCGGTAACACTTGCGGGAACAACATATAATTGGGCCCACGTGTAGACCTGATGCATACTGTAAGGTCGCAATGCGTTACAAGAGATGGAAGTGCCTGCCATTCTGTGCTAAACGCTTAAGGAGCGGGCATTTGTGAACAATCCACACCTAATCGAAGAGCTAAAGGACACCATCACCGAGTTCATTGCTGACATTCCCCCGGGACATGCTTCATGTCGAAAACATGTGTCGTCGGGTTCAAGCGTGTTTAGCACAAAATGGCAGGCACTTCCAACATCTCTTGTAATACGTTGACCTGATACATCAGGTCTACACGTGGGCCCAATTATATGTTGTTCCCGCGAGTGTAATCGGAGATATATGCAAATGTATGGATTTAAAATCACCCTGTATATGTATAATTTACTTGTACTATATATTGTGCTTTCTCAAGTAGCAAAAACACCGTCTCAGAAGGGAAACTAACAAATGTCATTCACATGGTATATTGTATTTTTTCACATTCGATTCCTTACTCATTAATAAGATATCAGAGCTCATCTCCAAGCATAAAGCTGATGCTATTCAAAAGATTGCCTACATCCCCAAGATTACTTATATCTCCCAGATTAGTTATATCCCTCCGGCACGAAACAGAGTTCATGGACGATCGATCACTGCCCAAAAGTAAAGAGAGCGGACTTTCGGGAGTAAGAATGGCCTGCAACGTAATCATGCGTTCAAAAGCATCGTGTCCCATGCACTCTTAGGAAGCTAATCGTACATCTCACTATTCTTTCATGACGAAGAGAGTTCGCGTCGACGCTTGATCGCAGTCATTCATTGCACTCTCGTGATAGATATCAATATTCTTTCTTCACCATTCGCCTTAAAATTCCTCAGCCCTCGTGAGATATAAAAATAACGTCAGTGCTTAAATAACCTGGAAATTGAGAAAGTAACATCGGTCATATTACTCCCAAGCAGTTTCACAATTAAGGACTATCCTCGCAATTTTCGAATGACCCTGTACCGCCAGTAAAATCATAGTCGACAAAAAAAAATAAATTTCAAATTCAGTAAATTCAGAAATAAATTATTCCAGAACGTGGTCGTGTGAAATTCGCGTGAAGGGTTATATTCCACGGTTGCATCACTTTGTCTTTTTTTTTGTCTTTCCTGCTTGTTGGCTCTGGATCGGAACAATAGGTAGTCGCACTCAATCCTCGATTCGGTGATGCGAAGATCCTAATATTTGGAGTCTAACGGGCTAAATGAGTCTAAATTTTCACCCCTGAGAATTTAAATGCGCAGACAGCTGAAACGGTCACGTCCCTGCGAAAAGTATCACATGTCTTTCCTTCCCACATAGCCATCGTTTTGGTGCCCGAGGCGAAAAGCAATAAGTGACGGGGAAGAGCTGGAGAGACGGAGTTCATGGAATCGAAAGAGCAGGTTTTTCGAGGAGGATCTCCGATACCTGAAGGCCGGGATCGAGATCAGAAACTTGAAGAAAGTTTTCCGGACGAACAAGGGCCCGAAGGTCGCCGTGGATGGTCTATCTCTGTCAGCCTGCGAGGGAGACATCACGGTCCTCTTGGGTCACAATGGCGCTGGCAAAACCACCACAATGTCGATCATAACCGGTAGGGTTTATGACCCGTGGCTCATGGGTGATCTGAGGGAAACGGAAGGCTGGATGATTGAGAGCTTTTGTTTCGTTTCAACCGTCTGTGGGCATGGCCGACTCAGAATCAAAGGAAAGAGATGATTTATCAGCCATCTACACCATACCTTTTCAGATTTTTTCCCTATATCTTGTACCAACTTCATGATGCCATAACTTCGTAAATTATGAAGCTTTCATAGCATGGCTATACTCATTTATGGAGGCAGCGGAACTATATGACTATAATACAATGCTTCAAAACTACTGAACTGCACCCATGATACAGTGGAGTACAGGTTGCCGAGATATTGTAGATAAAATCTGCTGTTCGAACGAGGTTGGGAGCTCTCAGTCATGTATCAGGAGCTACATCATTGTATTATACGCTTTTCAATTGAAACCGCTCTCCCTTATCCCTAGTAGCACATATAATTGAATCAATGTTGATTCAATGTTATGTGCTACTCGGGATGGTATGCCTTGCTGCACATCTTACTGGAGGAAGGTTCAAGAAGTTCCAACGCTACTTATGAGGTCGGGGCTTCAAATGAGGCGCCGAGTGTGTGAGCAGCTGAGGAAATTCATTTCAAGAAGTTTTTTGTGCTTCATTTGACAAATTAGAGCGTGGGATGTTGCAAACAAATTTCAAAAAGCAGAGAGTTCGAGAGAAACAAAAAAGGCTCGAGAAAAACCCAGCATAAAAAAGTATATTTAAAAAATTGAACATGCTTGCTTGTTCAATTGTAACCTTGCATACGTTTGCATGTTTGCGAGGAATTGTCATTGTCATTGTCATTAATAACTGCTAATATAGAACTTGCAGGTAAACTATTGCTTCAAAGAGCAGAGTCGATGTAATTAGAAGTATTTCTGAGACGCGATTGGTAGTAACCATTCAGCTACTAGAAATACAGCGTGTACCCGGCTTGGAAAACTGCCAATATTAGGTCACAGAATGTTATCGCTAGCCGCCGATATGACGTCTGGCGATCGCCGCTATCTAAAAGTCAACGTCGAGATAAACTAAGATAAGATTTTCCCGAAAGCAATTCCATGTTATTCTGCAAATGGAAAGCCAGAAGCTTCAACAGATAAGACATTCGTGACGCATGACTGAGCAGAGAGAAACAAGAGAAAGGGCAAACCCTGGAACTCGTTTCGCAATTAATGTCTTTGGACCTGCGCTGTGAAATGGTAAAACTAATTTAGTCTATTGTCATGTAAGAAGTGGGGCGTAATACTGTATTAGGCAGAAAATATGAGTAGCATCTAATGGAAACTTGAGACACACCGTGACTAAATGATAGCTTAAGAACATAGGCACGCAATCAATATTGTTTGACCCCCATTTCTTTGAGGGACGGCAGAGTCTGCCAGAGTAGGATTCCAGCAAAGTCCTGAAGAGACAACATTTTTATTCAAGTTCTTACAATACCTCTTCCAGATGGATCAGGAACTTTGCTCGTGAAAATCAACGTTCGGGAGGCTCTTAGAACATTCTGGCAACAGCAATAGCAACAGCAACAGCAACAGCAACGTCACATGGTCAGCATGACAATGCACCTTGTTACAAGGCTCTGGATATTCAAGAATTGCTGCAAAGAAAAATCCGATCGACTTTTTTGACAGCGCAGACTTGCAAGGGAACCCACCAACCATAAGATCTGAAAAAACCTGGAGGCTATTGTGAAAGACCAAGCTGAGACAAATGGTCGATTCTCATGGGTAAAGTTGTTGTTCCCTTTGGAAGAGGTGTTATAAGGACTTGAAGTAAGTCTTCAGGATCTTGCCGGAATAGACAGGATGCTCTCCGTCAAGCAAATGGGGGCATAAGAATACTGATTGTGTCTCTGTTCGCGAGATGTCATTTAGTCACGGTGTGCCTAAAATTACCATCAGATGTTGTTCATCTTTTCGTAAGAGGGAGGAGGTCTAATACACCATTCCAAGAAATAAAAATAAGTGCTCTTCCCGAGCTTGAGTGGATATTGCCCTGTCGTTCCTCGTTCTTTGCTCGAAATTCCGTGCACCGATCACGACGATTTCCTCATGGTTGGAAGGTCTTTTGTTCCCCTTGATTTAGAGTATAACACATGATGACTCATGTCCCACACAACACGGTGATATCCCAGGGTTGTCCCCACCTGGATGATTTGTCCCATGGTCTTTATAGGATATCCCGAAGACATCTTTCGGAGGTTTCGGACATCTCGTAAGGGATGTCTTCGGGACATCTTAGAGACGTCTTTTAGACATCTTCAGTCGATATCATAGGTATGTCCCTTTCGGGATATCTTTAAGACATCCTTAGTCGAATGCTTCTGGACATCCTGTTGAGGATATCTTGAAGCCATCTACAGTCGAACGCTAGTCAATATTTTGAGGAGTGTCATCGGGACATCTTAGGGTTGTCTTTAGGCATCTTCAGTGCTCTTTTCGACTTCAGTCAGTGCATACCATCAACGGTAGATGTCTCCAATGGGCTCAGATCTTTCTCATCAAATTTATCTGCCTGATTAGTCCTGAGGATAAGTGAGGATTTTCGTACCGTACTTCAGGAAAAGTGCTACCTGGAAATGTGAAAAAATTGCGGTCCGAATTTCAATATAGTCCGTTATCTACAGTATAAGTGCAGTAGCGCCTATTACCTTTCTTCAACCCCTTCCCGCAGGAAAATTCAACCTCCTCGTATTCCTCTCTGAGAGTATCAACAGGAACGAAATTTGGCGCACTTCTTCCTCTCTCAACACAGAATCACTCCAGCAAATTTGAAGCTCCATCTCCTCGGGGTTGTGGAGAACTCTCAATCTCGTTTTTGGAGGATGTGAATTTCATTCCGTTTTTTTTTTCTCCCATCCCCCCTCCCCCCTGGGTAGCCACTCCTGGGGGGGGGGGGGGGGGGGTGTTTTAGGGGAAAGATTTTTTTTTTCCCCCCCCCCCCCCCCCCCCTGGGTAGCCCCCCCTGGGGGGGGGGGGGGGGTTGTTTCAGAGGAAAGAGACCAACCATAAGAAGGATATTGATTCGTAGATGACGAAAAGTGGCATTTTTTGTTGTTTGCGATGCTCTATTTCGCCATTTAAAAAAATGAAATTCGCTGGCGTTCAATTAGGCTTGGAGTGCTAACTCCGGTATCGTCTCCCAGTGTTGCCGGAAACAGTGCCGAAATTATTTCAGACTCAAGACTGTTTCAACCTTCGTATTGGCGTCTGGATCTTGTTTTTTAATTTATGAGACGTTTTGGCGCTGAGTTCATGAGCTGAGCTTAGAATGAAGCGATATAGTTAGCAATGTGGTGGGATATGCAGATATCTTCTCCGAACATTCCTGAATTAACAGGATGGCGCGTACCATGGATTCCATGCTTCTTGAAGGCATTCTCCCCTAAGACCTATTCGAGATGGTTCGAGGAACTCCAGATCAGCCTAACGTTCCACGTCCCACTGAAATGGTTCATGAGCGTATGAATAGGCCTGCGTTTGGCCTAATGTTACACGTCCTCAATCAAATGTCTCGAAGACCACGATTCGCCTTCTAGGCCTAATTGGCGCCGTAAGTCGAGAATTGAGTTTTATTGAAAATAAAAAGGTAGGTCTCGGCGTGACCTGAAGGTGGTCTGTTGGTTAGGCCTAGGCCCAACGTTAGTGAGTCTCGTAGAGGGAGGAGGGGGGGAGGGTTGAAGAAAGGGAAACCTATTGAAAATTGGTTTTCCCATTACTTCATATTCTCATTAGTGATGTCTGATCGGCATGTCTTGGTTGGAGACCTGGGCCCACACGTTTCCATGGCCAAAAGGTCCTCATTCATGACTTCTCGTGTGAGAGAGCTAAATTTTATCCCTTGGAGATGAGTCTCCTACATTGGGATTCTTCTGGAACATAATTTTTCTCCCTCTTAATCGTCACTCTTCAATTGGTCAAGAACTTCAGATTAGGTATTCCTAGAAGATCAAATAGAGGCATCTACGAAAGTAATGGGTTGTCCTGGGTGGTAGGAAATGAGTCCATTGCAGAAAGGAAGGCACCCGCAAATGATACATGAGACTTCTCACTTGTCCCTTCAGTTCTTCAAGAAAGGAAATCCTTGGGATGTCATTGGGCCCAGACATTTTGATACCCTTAAAATGTCCCCACTCGTTGTCTCTGGACATCGCACTTGTCCCAAGGGGATATCTCTTGGACTTCTTTGGGATATACCTGTGCTGTGTGAGGTGGGAGTTTCGATAGGACGCTCGAGGAAAGATGGAAGGGATCGTCCCGTCCTCTACCTCTTCATCGCTCTTTTTTGGTATGGTGTATTATGCCCCACCCTGTGTAATTCTTTCGCAACTTCTCAAACGTGCTGCACAAACATTTCCGGCAGTCTTACTAATGCATTGAACGGTTGCATAGGGTTGTATTCAGCAACGGGAGGCACTGCGATCGTGAACGGCTACGACATCCGTCATAACATGGACAAGGTCCGAGGCAGCCTGGGTTTATGCCCACAACACAGCATGCTCTTCCCCGAACTCACGGTTCAGGAACACATCATGCTCTTCGGCCAGGTTCAGTTCTCCTTCCGATCCTGTCTCTCCCAGAAGAATTCAGTTGCTTTCACTCCCAAACTATACTCGTTGCAGCTGAAAGGACTCACAAGAAGGGAATCCTTGAACATCGGTCAAGAATACGCCGCGCGCTTGTCTTTACCTCTGAATCGTCAGGCTCGTACTCTTTCCGGAGGGATGAAGAGAAAACTTTCGCTCATCATCGCCCTGATCGGCAAGACTAAGGTGTGTTTTCTTTTTTTTATCCGCATGCTCACTCTTTAGACAAGACTGTGAATGGTGCCACATGTTGTTTATTACAAGCAATTTCCTGGCACGGTAATAATAAATCGAAGATCACGTTAGTGTAAGAGATATGTGTCGCAGTTTGGCATTGAAAATGTGGCTCTTTCATATCTCCGCTCGTTATTGTTGCTCGGACGCTACTGTATTGTAGTTTTATCTGTTTTGTTATTTTTTTCCCAGAAACATTGAACTTTACTCACGGCATCGTCCTTTTGTTTTCTCGTGAATAATGGATAAGTGAGAAAAATGAATATGAGTCTCATGCTGGAGTGTGGGAGAGAGACACCTTCCAAAGAGGTTTTTCACCATGCAATTTTTGGGGTTCGAGTAGAAATGTACCCCAAGATCATCAGGCCCATTTAAATCAAACCCGCATCTGAGGACTCCATTAGCCAATTAAGATTTCTTGTGAATCGTGCATCAAAACTGAGAAAAACTTCATGGTTATGGATGACATTCAAATGATACGTATTGACCACCTCTTTCTGGAGAGATTTTACTGTGGGTTCCCTGGATAAATGCAGGTAATTGCAAAAGTAAGCTTCATCTACTGTATATCGATATGAATTTTCTCAAGACATGCCATAAAGAAATATCGCCGTCTAAACCTGAGGCCCTATGACGCCCTTTTGCTTCCTATTTGATATATCAAAGCAATGAAGCGGAGGATGGATCGATTATGAACTTGTAAGCTTAGTATGATTTTGAAAGAGATTTTGAAAGAGGAATAGATTTACCAGCAATGGTGCAGGGGGTGTTGCACATAGCCCTTCGCCCCTCTCCACAGCCTAAACTATAACAGCTAGAAAAATGATAAAATTATACTTGGATTATATTATAATATATACGGTTCCCATTGTGAAGGTGGTGATTCTGGACGAACCATCATCCGGTCTCGACCCCGAGGCTCGCCGAGTCGTCTGGACAATCCTCCAGGTACACAAAGGCCTTGTTCATTCACCGCCATGAAGTCCATTACAAGAAATTTCAACTCAATTTCGCTCCGCGCAGGAGGAGAAACGAGATCGTACGATTCTGCTGACGACCCACTTCATGGAGGAAGCGGATGTGCTGGGCGATCGCATCGCCATCATGGCCCACGGTCATCTGCAATGCGTCGGATCCTCCATGTTCCTCAAGCGACAATACGGTACTTTCCATGTGAAAAAAAAATTGTTATAAGTCCTAGAAGAATTAGTATAGTAAAAAAAAAAGGAGCAATATCAATAAGGACTTGAGCGATGTCGATGAAAATTTTTACTCAGACTTGTTGCAGTGTGACATGAAATGGAGTTTCAAGGATGTTAGATGGAGAAAATTTGGCCTCTTATTAGTTGGTAGGGATTCCACTAATCTCTGAAGAAACATATGAGGGGAGGTGAATCCTCCAGGACTCTTAAAGGTGACCATGGAAAGACAACCGATGATGCCGGTTTCCTTTGCTTCTTCCCTCGAGACACTTCTCTCTGGCGCCATTGTTGAGTGTTTAATTTTAGGACCATGGCGAGACGACATCACTGAAGACAATTTTGCCGTCTTTATCGACCATTTGATCGAGGTCTGTTAGTACAGATGACAAGGGCAAGTTTTACCATGAATCATGCCGCGCACTCGCCTGGACGAAAGCGAGGCTCTGAGCTGCCCTCACGTTACGTTACGTTACGACGAATAATATCGGTATTCGAGGTTGCAACCTGTTCAGGGTCGCCTTCGATTCTAGATCAGCGATCATCAGTGCCTCCAAAATAAAATGCGACTTGATGCTTCCTGAGACTTAGTTTCATCCTCCTAAAAAAAATAATCAATCGAACTCGATTGGTCTTGAGATTTCCCAAATCGATCGATCGATTTGGGAAAACTCAAGAACTCAGAGAACTCAGTAGAGAGGAAAACTAGTGTTATTAATGAAATACACAACCTCCGTTCTTCGCCACAGCTTCCCCTTGCCATTATGGTTTGTCAGGTTTCCTTTGTATGTTCTCATCATACAATCTTGAAATTTTATCTATTTTTTTTTTGTTCCGAAGACAATCGTGATTGACTCGTGTCTATCGATAGGCACTAAGTCTTTTTCACAGCTATGACCATCAACGTCGCATAGTTCCTTCGTAGCAATCCTGTACTTTTGAATGCAGGGACCGGTTATACGTTAACGGTGACGAAGACGCCGGGATTCGCGGAAGGGGGACTCCTGTCCCTTTTGCAAAAGTTCTGCCCGGAAGCAACTCTTAAGAGCAACGCAGGGAGCGAAGCGAGCTACATGCTGCCCTCATCCAGCACGCAGGTTTTCCCTTCCGTCCTTGAATCCCTCGACAGGGCCAAGGCTGAACTCGGCATCCGAAGCTTCGGCATCTCCGCCACCACATTCGAAGAAGTCTTCCTGAGGTCCGCACCTCCCACCTGGCGACAAAAATCGATCGATAGTGAGTGAACGAAAGGCGTCCGCTTTTCTTTGTTAGAGTGGGAGAGGGAGCAGACATCGAGGATGGAGACGCGAGGAAGACTCGTCCCATCGCGGATGCCAGTGGGACCTCTCGTGCCACCACCTCGAGTGAGAACCCTTTATCCTACATACTACGACATTCTGTGAGCTGGAAGTTTAAAATGTCGACAGTGTTGTCTCCCGGAGTGGAATGGCGAGTGTTTATAAATGCACGAATCGGTTTCTGAAGCATTGTGTACATTCTTGCATTCTCGTTTTGCGACAGTTTTTTCCTTCTGTTTCTCCTTTTGATAGGTATGATCAGGACGGAAAAAATGAAGAGCAGTGCTACCGTCTTCTTCCGACAATTTTGGGCTCTTCTCATCAAAAAGTTCCTCTACATCTATCGGAAGAGGATGCTTATCATGAGCCAGGCAAGAAATCGACTTCCCATTGACTCGTTTGACATTTCGGGTTAACATGAGGCTTTTTCCCGCTGGTCTTATAGTTCATCTTGCCTCTCGCCATGGTCGTTGGGGCTCTCCTCATCGACCGAGCCCAAACCGGAGGAAATGCAGATCCCCCCGCGCTGAACATGAACGTTGATGTCTACGGAAAGAACTTTGTCCCGTACGAAATCAAACAAGATCTTAATGAAAATCTCATGAACAGTTTTCTCGAGGGACTGCCAGATTCCAGCACGTCTCAAACGATGGTAACTCCTTCCAAGCCTCGCATTCGACACAGTTCTTGTGATTTGCGTTCGACTATTCACGAGTCTTGATTGCGATGCTTCTTGCTGATTTCGTCGGATAGGACCCAAGCGAGGAGGACTTCATCCAGTACTTGCTGAGTATCGGGTCAAAGGATGAGTCGGAATACCGAGTCCGATACGTCATCGGCGGATCCTTGGCAGAAAATCGAACTCAAGGCAGGAAACTCCCCGCCTTCACTGCCTACTACCAGACGATCCCATTGCACAGCAGCGGGATCGCCGTGAATCATATGAGCGACGCCGTGGCCAAGTTCCTCCTCGGGCCGGGACATTCTATCGTCGCTTTCAACCACCCCTACGAGAGCCAAATGGGATTGATGGTCAGAACTCGCATCGATTTCGAACCGAAGGTATGACTAAAAGGGGATCCGAAGCAGACGATGATGGAATTTGTGGTGTTTTCTTGTAGGAAAGCTTCATGAATCTCCAATCGACGGAAGATGGGATGTGGCTGGCCTACATGAATTCGTCCTTCACTTACGCCTACATCGTGGGTCTGGGGATGATGCTCCTCGCATGCACCTTCGTCGTGTTTCCCGCCGAGGAGAACGGATCCTCCGCTAAGCAGCTGCAGCTCATGACAGGGGTCAGTTCCGATCCGATGCTCGGTCTTTGTCGGGCGTGTCGTCGAGTAACGGAATGGGATGGGAGCAGGTGCGACCGGAGCTGTATTGGGTCTCTCACTTGGTCGGGGACGGCGTCGTCTACCTGCTCATAACCGCTGTCATCATCGGGATCATGGCCGGGATCGACACCAACGGCATCTTTGCAGACAATTACGGCTCTCTCGGTAAGCTTGTGATTTCATTGAGCTCAGGTAGTGGAAGGTAGTCGAAGGATATTTGAAATGGAATGCAAGAGGACGCAAATGTTACGGTTCGAGGCAGAGGAGCATTTCTTGTCTCTTTATTCTGGCCTCTGAGAGTTATGATTTTGTGTGTTCACAGAGAACTTGGAAACTTCGAAAGTCCGGATCCCATAATTCCCAGTTTAAAAAAAATGAAAAGTCACGCGTCGGACAAGCGTAGTTTTCTTTTTTTCTTGATCCATTTCACCTTTTTCCCACGTAGTAAAAATTTCCGTCGGAGATGTATCAGGAAAAGCTTTTGTTACCAGCTTTAACTCTCAGCGTCTCTACGCCGATTTGTCTCCTAAGCATGGAACAGAAATCTCGCACTTTCTTTTTGTTTCGCGGCCTCCCAACGCGTGCATTTCTTTGCTGCACAGCTTTGTGTGAAGCTAGCTGCTACTGGCTGATTGAAAGATTCTCGTTCGCTTGACTCCAGAACCGGCATACGCCCTGTCAAAAATGTTTCATCGGGTAATCGATGGCTTTTCGTCGACGCGCATATATATGCCTAAGTTGAGCCATCACTGAAATATGGTTGGTTTAAGCCGGCTTATGGTCGGGCATTTCCTGTTGGTCCTTTATTGGGCCAACTTTGGTTCATTGTCGGGAAACAGCGCATGCCCCAATCATAAGCCGACCTTCCACAGTGGTGAATAGATACAGGGAAGAAAGAACAACTGCATCTACAGCATTATGCACCTTGGAGAGATGAGAATGCATTCTTTGACTCCCCAATGTGTGGCTCAGTACTTTACACGGGTACCTCAATTGACATCCGTCTGGATACTAAGGCATCCAGGAGCGGAATCGCATGGGAATGCAAGGGTATCTGTTCTCCTTCAGACTTGACATACCTTACGCATAATTTGACTTAACAAAATGTGTATATTGAGAAGGGTCACTTGCATTTAGTGGAAAGTAGGCTCCTCCCACGGACCTCCCGGGCCGGAATTTCCTGGTTTATTCCAAGGTTAAGTTACATCAGAGAAACGTTTCAAAGAATTCAATTGTCTTCCTCTGAGATCTATGTGAGAAATCATAGGGAACTGTGTCAAAGGGACTGGGGGCTCATTTCAGTAGAATCCAGGAAGTGACTCTCTACTACGACTACTTTGGCTCCATCTCACGCCGGTTTTCGGAACCTTCCCCAGCAATGGCCCCACGATAAAAGAAAGAAAATTTTTGAATGGATTTTTGAGCCGCCTCCTTCCCGCAAGAATTTCGCTTTCGATGGAACGTTTGTCAGACTCAAGTGTGCTGCACACAACTGAAAACCATCGGCCGCTGTGGCAAAGCGACAGAAAGGCATTTCTTCACCGACATCTCACCTTTCAGTGAATCCTGATAGAACGCAAGAAAGATGCACTCAACAGATGTGCAGATAAGCCTGAACGTTTTCTTTGTTCTCCAATTTCGATTTGTATTTTTTTTAAATGACCCTTCTCAAATTTAGGTGAAGGAAGAGAGAAATACCAGAGAAAGACTTTATTTTGCTCTCGTCATCATCTTGCCATGAAGAGAAGCCACGCGATCTTACTGCGTGAGGCGTTCTTTAGGACGTTATTACAATGGCATTCCATTGGAAGTTTTGTGAAGCAAATATATAAAAAATTAATTTCGAAATGAGAATGCATGATGTTCCGGCATGATAGGCAGACTGCGATTAATATACACTGACGTTTTATTTTCCTTAAACTGCATGCAGAAGTGACTGCTTTAAAATATGACTCTTGGATCAGGTTCCCTGTTTTTACTGCTGGTGCTGTACGGCTTCGCCTCTCTTCCGTTCGCCTACGTCATCAGCTTCCGATTTAAGAACAGGGGGACGGCGTTCGCCATCCATGCCCTCATCAGCGTCTTTTTCGGTATATCTACACCTCTTTTTTATTTTGGTTGGAGATACTCATTTCCTGATGTTAACGTCATTCCCATCGCAATTCTTTCAGGGATCCCCTTCTTGCCGACCCTGGTGATGGAAGATCTGACCGGCAGTACCAAATTGAGAGAGGCGACAAAGATCGGGAAGTGGTTCCTGGGTTTCTTCCCTTCCTTTTCTTTTCCGTATGGCATGTTACGCCTCACAGACCTGGCGTACAAGAACCGGCGGTGCGAACTCATCGAAGATTCCGTCAAAGACTTCGTGTGCTCCGCAGGAAATGGCTTCTCCGAGTCCTCTCTTTCTGTCTGCTGCGGTCAGTGGCTTCCTTAGACTATTTCCGAGACTAAAATGTCATTTCCATGTTGCACTTCCTTGGAGTTTGATTTATAGTTGCGTCTTAATTCCGTTTCCGAATCAAGGTGCAACAGGAACTTGAATTAGAACTTGTTTATGATGATCCAGGAAGATTTAATTTTGAGTGCGGTGTTTGAAGTCTGGATGATGAGTACGATGATTCTCTTGAATTCTCAGTCTTTTGACCTATCTAGGTATGTGCATGCCTCTCTGTATAGCTGTCAATGAATAAATTCTAGCACTACATGTAAAATCACCGCAAAATTTAGACGAAATTATGCGCTAGGTTTTTGCACCACTTTTCTCGAGAGAGAGAAGCAGACAGTAGGGGAAAATGAACTGATTCCATTTCCGTGTTCACCATGGGCTCCGGGCATGCACAGATGGAATACCATTCGCGTTCTGAAATGTTCATGTATGATTTCACTCTACAGACAACTGCGAGAAACTTGAGCACGGCTGCTTCAAGCCGGTGTCCTACATCAAGTTGGAAGGGCTGAACATTGCGGAATCCCTCATCATGATGGTCTATTCGGGGCTCTTTTGGTTCGCCTTCCTCCTTCTCCTGGAATATCGCCTTCCCCAGAGGGTCTGGGCCCGGCTCTTCTCGTTCGAGCCGCCGAACGTCAACAGAAACGTTCGAGTGGACGAGGACGTCCAAAGCGAGGAGGAACGGATCAATCAGCTTCTTCGAAGAGGTTGCTTTTCCTGAAATTTCCACACTTTCTTAACAGTACGACATGGAGAAATGGCAAAATTCGAGTAAGTGCGGTGATGAAGGGATCTTACCATTAGCAAATGATGGCTCAGTTGTTATCAATACGCTTCAATAGATGATCCTATTATAGAGCGATGAAGAAAAGCAAATGAAAGGGGAATTTTTTCCTTCAAACTTATCCATAGGTCTGAGAAATGAAAATAAAATTCATAGGAAACCATCGATGTGACCTCTAAAAATATCGCACCGTCCCCACAAGCCATTTCCATGAGATCCCAATGTTCTTGAAAGGATTCTTCAACGTGTTGAAGTTTCCAAGAAAGATAAGAACAAACAGTGCAGACAAGGAAAGGAGACGACGCTCGCTCGAGCAGATCATTCGCCCCGAGGCAGTCTGGGCCTTCTTGGCTCCCGTCTCACACATCCCTATGACCCTGTCTCATCCCTGTCGCGTCCTAGCAGGAAGGGGGTTCCTGCTAGGACGCGAATTCAGAGGAGGGTCATGGGTAGCTCTGCCTCAAATGGAACTCAGGATTCCGGATGATTTTCTCTTTCCAAGCCGGGGATACCCCACCATTCAGGTTTTTTTTTTATGGCATACTTATATGGAACTTAACGAAAACCGTATTCTGGAGAAAATCTCATTTTTATTTCAACCCTTTTACCGCGACGATCGAGTCAACTCGATTGCTGAAAATCGTGTCACTAGCTATTCTCGATTTCAAAGTATACTCGATCTCAGAATATAGTAAGGAAAAGGAATATAAATTGTATTCTCTACCTACATTCTACTCCATGCGACCTTTTGCTGTGATGTGACCTATGCACTCAAGAAAACAATCTAGCAATCTAATTCTGTCGCTCATCAAAAACTCAGCAGCGAAAGGATTAAGCTTTTTTGACTCTATGATGAATGCGATTAGCGAGAAAAGGGCAGGAAAAGTGAAAAATGCAATAAAGATAATGATGGAGGAATCAGGAGGAAATGAGCCGATTCCGATCTGAGTCTGATAACTCTCGAAGCTCGCGGCGGTGCTTTAATAATTAGTTTCAGATTTAGATTGGGATTCTCTCTCTCATGTTTGATCCAATTCATTTAATGACGTAATGCAGGAATTGCGTCGGGGCCACGTACACTATTTGCCATCCGCACGAGATCACGTTGCTTTGCCTATGCATCCGTCTGCAGGTAATGTCTCGTGTCTCGGAGACGATATCTTTAAAGGGCTCATCGCGCAGGAAATGTTAAAATGTTTCCATGAATGTCGCTTTCATTTCTTAAGTTATGGTCGGGAAACCTCATATGCGGTCAATTTCGTCGTCTGCAGGAGAGACGGAGAAGGACGCCCTGCTGGCGGTGGGACTGAGGAAATCATTCAATAGCTTCGTTGCCGTGGATCACCTGAACATAGGAGTCCACCAAGGAGAATGCTTTGGCCTTTTGGGCGTGAATGGGGCAGGGAAAACGACCACTTTCAAGATGTTGACCGGAGCCGAACTCTTGACTAAGGGAGTTTCCTACAACCAGGGATACGATCTCAAAAAACAACGGAGCAAGGTTCCACCTTTTTCTCATTCATTTTTACCCATTTTTGTTCCAGTGATGATCATTTCTGAATATTGCTATGCCTGCAGTATCTATACCACGTCGGCTACTGCCCTCAATTCGATGCCCTGGTGGACGTCATGACCGGGAGGGAGACTCTGTGGATGTATGCTCGGCTTCGAGGCATTCCGGAATCCTCGATCGGGCCGCACGTCGACGCCCTCATCGACAAACTCGGTATGGACGACGTTTCGTGGCCGAATCGGATCGCATTGCGATGATTCAATCCTCTTGAAGGCCAAGAGAAGCTCCAGATTCCGATTCGCTGATTAGGAAAGCTCGATCCAGATTGAAATTTCAGGAAATTCCGCGAATGCATGTTGACAGGATTAGCGGAGTACAAGGAGAAGTACTGCGGGACGTACAGCGGAGGGAACAAAAGAAAGTTGAGCACGGCAGTCGCAATGGTAGGAGAGCCGACCCTGTTGTTCCTGGACGAGCCGACCTCAGGAGTGGATCCTGTTTCCAGGCGCAACATCTGGCAGGCGCTCACCGACTGCACAAAGAACGGACAGAGCATTGTTCTCACATCACACAGGTACTGCGTGGGCTCAGTCTCTGCTGTCTCGAGACATTCAAGCACGTGCTCGGAAGCACTCAGATACTTTGCTTTTAAGGCACAAATTTAGCTGTTCTGAGCTTCTTTTGCGATAGTCAGCAAAGAGAAAAAATACCTCTCTTCAATTCATCTAGCACATACACTCCGATTGGTGGAAATGTCACATTTCTGGAATTACATTCTCATACTTAACCTGATTTTTCTCGAATTAGGGAGTTAATAATGGAAGGGAAACAAGTAATTTTTTTTTTTAGCAACCGTGCCTAATTTCATTCCCTTCTGGAGACTTCTAATTGTGCCATTCGAATACCTCGATCGACGCCTCCGGACAATCACGAGAACGAAATCGTTATCAGCATGGAGGAGTGCGAGTCCCTGTGCCACCGACTCGGTATCATGGTGAACGGCCGGTTCCGTTGCCTGGGCAACCCGCAGTACCTCAAGGACAAGTTCTGTCAAGGATACTCCATCAAGGTGAAGACCGCGATATCCGCGACGGCGGAGGATATTGCATATCTGAAGGCCTTCCTCACTCACGCCGTCCCTGGAACCTACCTACAAGATGAATATATGGTACGCCTAAGGGAATCATTAGCAATATAAATTGATGGATTGCATAATGTAGAGCATGGAGTATACTTTTTCTCGTCGTCGGTCAAATACTAATTACGAGTTTTTGCAGACTGATCGTGATGGAACTATGGATTAGTAAGACTGTGGGATGTATGGATTTTATTTTTGAAACATAGGGACAAGATAAAGAATAACTGATTGTATGAGAGATCTCCCACGCCGTGAACATATACATTAAGTTCATTCTGTTGTCACCGAAATTGGCATATAGATGTGCAGCTGGTGATGGGTAGAGATATCGATTCGGTGAAAGAAGGGGGTTTGTTTAAACGAGTTCGGATCAGAGAGAAAACATTTATTCTCCAGGGACTGCTGAACTTCCGAGTCCTGAACGTGAATGTAACGTGGGCCCAGCTCTTTTCGGCGGCCAGCGAGATGAAGGCGAGATTCCCGGCGGTCGTCGAGGATTCGCTGGTCGGGGAGACGAGTCTGGAGCAAGTCTTTCTCTCGTTCGCGAGTGAGCAGATCGGGCCGAGGCCGAAGGCGAGGTGCCGACTTTGTCCTTGCTCCCAGTGACGGCACTTTTGTGTGAGAGGACGGTCGCGATCAACTGTTGTGACTTTATTTATGTGATTCGCTGCATTTTATTGGAGAAGATACGCGTTGGTTCTTGTAATGATGTAGCTATCGGCGGCTTCTGGCCTGAATTCGGATTAAACTTCATTCGTCATCGTAACCGTTTTCCTCGATTCTACGTCTCCAAGAATCCAGGGTACTGAGCCGAATAGAAAACATGAGGAGACGGTAATTTTCTCAAAACGACTGCGATCGTAACAGTCTGCATCGAACGTAACGAATGCCATTAGCAGAGCTGGTTGGAGTTTTTGGATTGCCTTCGTCTCCACAATATATTAAGGGAGGGTGGGGGGGTTGTTGGCTTTAGGAGGAGCATGAAAGTACTTTTCGTTTTACTATTCAAATAGTAGTTCTGGACGGGGGGGTTTGAAGACTCCTGAGCTATGGTCTTCAATAGACAACACTAATGAAATCCTGCAGAAATTCGCCTAATGGCATTGTCACACGACTATTGTTCAATAATTCCAGGATAAATAATAATAAAGAGAAATGGATAAGGCCGCGATGCCCCGCGATCTCCAGTACCATATAGCTAAATGTAACGCCGCGAATATAATTAAATGCTCCAGGACGAGGCGTGCGAGATCCGCAGATATCCTAATAGTTCCTTTCGGGGACAGGCCCGAAGCCGGAATAGCAGAAGGAGCGATGCACTTCAAAAGAAAATTGCGGAAGGATATCGATGCTTCGCATTGTATGACTTCGGGTATCGAAGGGAAACATCCCATGTTGTACTCAACGAAGAGTAAGCATTGAAATACGACTGATACACCCATCGGCTTGAAAAGATGCTACCGCGTGCTCCTCCGATTCGCTTTTCGCCACCTACTTCACTGCTGCAGCGAAAACGCCAGATCCCATTCGGTCTCTTCATAAAAAATCTGGCTAGGCAGTTGGGAATAATTTTCACTGATTGCTCTTTGTAACTCGCGAGTTTTCTCATCGCTTCTTCCTTTCGAGAAGCCCCTGGAATACCGACGGAGTTTTGTCCTTTAATGCCGACTGGGACGATGAGAAATATCTCTCCACTTTGGATGATTTCGGGAATGCCGAAGTCAAAATTCGACATAGAGGGACAGGTCAGCGGAAAAGGACGTCGCTTTGGGGCATCATCCTTGAATGCCAACGCAAAAGAATTTGTCCTTTGCATTCTCAATCCCCCTCATCTAACATTTCCGGCAAGATTTAAAAAAAAATTATCAATGACCTTTATTTACAAGGCATGCCCTTTGCAGATAAGGATATGAGGTGGAATGAAGTGGAATTTACAGATAGGAATACACAGGATGTCCCATAAGTCACAATACCATTTCAAATTGCAATATTTTCCAAACTGCAACATGCAGGTCACTGTTGTTGGTATTGGTTGAATGACTGTTCTTCGTAATTTTTTTCTTGATAATGACTCTGAAGAAGACTCAAATGGAAACAGCTTCAAATGCATATTAGAAAGGTGTACTTGTTTAGGGACATTTTTGGTACATCTTGTTGAAAGCTCTCCTACAAAATTGCTAAACTTTATGTTTTTCTAACCTTTTAATTTCAAATAGACTTGAGCAGCAGAAAAAAAAATCTATTTAATTTAATTTGCACTCACGGTCATGGGAAAAGGCTTCGCAATTGACGCTGGAGCAATGAAGAAAAGTTGTATCCTGGATGGAGGTCTTTGAGAGTCCCATCAGAGTTCAAAGGGAGTTCTGGCGATTTTTTGGTGCCGAACCTCATGCCAAATGTATTGATATAGGTAGAAGGCATTTTGAGGCATTTTAAGAACTCAGAAAAGTCTCACCTTTCACAAATATAATTTCAAATGACATGCTATCTTTCAGTTAATGTTAATTCTTTTTTGCATCAACTGTTAAGTAAATGTAATTTTTTAAAATGGTATAGTAACTTATGGGACACCCCGTACAGTAGAGGTTTATGATGGCCGGTTGGGGTGATGGTTGAATCATTCGGTTGAAGTATGAGAAGAGAAGATCAGAGAGTTGGGTTGATCCGGAGCCAGCCACCAGATGGTGTTGTCAGGCCAGGGGTCTCTAGGGGGAGTGAATTGCAAGATTTTTTCGGCGAAATTTTTAAAAGGAAGATGGATAAGCAACGACCTTGGGTGAGGAGGCATCTTGTAGACTTGTAGACTCATGCACGCGATGCAACCTTCTTCACCCGGAAGAAAATCACTCTCGCGTTTGAGAAGCTCTTCATATATTAGAGGGCAAGAGGGCAGACGTTATTACAGTTTTCCAGTTCATCGACGCAGCGACGAAAATATTTGGTTGAGGTAAGCCCAAGGGGGAAAAAACGGTAGATTTCTCAATGTATCATTCACAAAATTATTTGACATCTCAATAAAACAGAAATGCATCATACCATTTAGAAATACGTGGTATGTGGACTAAGAAAAGTAAGCAAACGGTTCCATACAACTTTAAATTAGGCATCGAGATGTAACTGAAATTAGTCATTGGTGGGCGCTTCTGGAGGCTTTGACCAAGAATGCGGAGTGTAAGAGTGTTAATATGTACCCATTCGGCACAACAACGTTGTGTCGACATTTGAGAAAAGGGTGAAACGTTGAGACTTGGTTGAAGTTGAGAATTCGGCGAAAAATCAACATCCATAAAATACTAGCTATTCGTAATTAACAGTACTTTCAACAATTGGTGACTACTCGTGAATTAGGGAAGTCGTTCAGAGGCTATTAGGAGGAAATTCGTTTTTCATCGTATTCTCAATGTTGTTTCTACGTGGAGTTATCCACATCATATCGACAGAAAAAAGGTTCTACGAATCGACGCGAGATGGCGCCTAACTGCCGATTCGGCGATTCTTATCCCGATGCCCTGAAATAAACAGTACCCTGCATTTTTCACACGGTACCCGTTCCCAGTTCCCATTTACAACATAAGAGAAGGTAAAGGAATTTCTAAATAGACATATTTAAGGAAGTAATCAGGCAGAAGGAGACTCTGGTACTTCTGGCCAGTGGGTCCTGGGAGACAAGTTCAGTGTTCCAAAATCTCCACAGGAGATGTAAGGATATTGAGCTTGCATTTACTGGAGCTCTTTCGTAGAGGATAGAGCACAATAACATGCCCGTGAGGTTGTTCTTTACTGAACAGAGAGAGTTGAGTCATGTTAGTACTCAACTTGAATTCTGATTCAGTAAAAAAATAAAATTAAATATGAGGGGTCCTTTACGTGGGATGATTGTACTCAATGGAGTACTGCTTGTATCGCACCATTTGAGTACTCTCTGTGGGGTTATCGAATCTAAATTCAATCTCATCGGCTAATTAACGCTGTTTCAGACTATTGATGAGGGAGGAAGTAATATAATGCCCATACGTTGACAATTCAATATTGAAACAACGTTACACAGCAACGCCTCTTCACCGTTGAACTGTGTTTCATTTCAATATTGGGGCAACGTTGAGACAACATGTAAAGTTGAAAAATCAACCTTTTTTCAACATTGAGGCAACATTGCCATCAACCTTTAAGAAGAAACTAGATGCTTTCATGGGCAGGCAAAACTGATGGGTGGGTGGGAGAAATCTTGACTTTCCATGTGTTTCGTTAGCAACAAGCCATGAAACCTATCATCTTGTTTTGATTATTCTCTAAGTGAGTCAATCATCTGTGCAAAGGTTGAAGAGACCTCGACACGTGATATCGAAATGGGCGAAATCGCCTCTCGATATCACTAACTCTCCTGAATCCTGAATCCTGAAAAAACCTTTTCTCGACGTTGACACAACATTGTTGTGCCAATTGAGTACCTTCCTGAATTCGCGTGGGGACAGTGGAGTGGTGGTAGAGTTGTTGAAATGAAACGGCACTGGTCATGAAATCAAGGGTTCGAATACGGACAAATAGAAACTTCGGCAGTGACGGAAGAGAGTAGTCGTCATTCCCGGAGAACACCTCTGAGGCAGGTTTCACAGGTCGGCGTTTGTGGAAGGGTAATGGGTGTTGGCGGTGGTGGAAGCAGCATTTCAATGACTAACCCCTTGCTTCCTACCTCACCCGTTTTGCAAAGCGTGTGGATTTCTGCCCAGTTCTGATATTTCCCGTATCTGGAGTTTGCAAACCACTAGATGGGCGGGGTTATCTTCGCTCCGTGAATGCACGAAACGTCGAGGAACAATGCAGAACTATTGCGTGGAACTCGGAAATACTAGTGAGCACCTATGAAAAAGAAAATCCACAAATTGGCTAAAACTTTCCTGTCCTACTTAGAGCATGAGATTCCTTTAGTTGGCTTGGTAGTTCCAATTTCACGCCGGAAAGATAAACGTCATTTGTAATGTGGAATTTATTTTTTCGAGCATGAAAGAGGCATTCCATAAATTCAACGTGAAATAGATTTCCTATATTACATTAAATCACCCCATAGGCGAGATGACAGGCTTTTCTCGCTGAAAGTTACAATTGAAAGTTACTGAAAGATAGCAAGTTTCTCTGGAAGATTTTCTCAGATATAGTACCTGCAAACTCCTAAACAACCATTTCTTATACAATAAGCGGGGCTATAAATTTATGGTATCGTAAATGTCATTTTGCGAAAATAAATCAGAGGGCTTCATTCCAGGCTCTCAATGGAATTTTACGGAGATTTATTTACAATGTGTATATGCAAAAAGGTGCCAGCTGTCTCGACAGTAGCTTATTCGGTTCAAGGAATAAGAGTGTTATATTGTATAATAATTTTTATTTAAATAAAAAAAGGGCATGCGGCAGATACAAGGAACAACAGATATGTTACGATGCACAGAGAGGAAGGGGGTGCCCTCTTGGAACAGGCATCACACGCAAATCACACTTCCCTAGGCGGAAACGACCAAATAAGTCTGTAGGAGACCTTAAGGGTAGCTTATGAGTTATGAGCTTGTGAGCCAATGATTGGCAGGAGTAATATTTTAGGTGTGCTGCAATCGTCTCTCCTAGACTTAACGCATTGTGGTGCGAGTGTTATCCCATACTACTGGATTGGCCGGAAAGTTCTTGCAGTTTCAGACAATATTTGAGAAAACAATTTTATTCAGCAACTATACAATATCAGTCAACAAATAATGTAGGCACCATTGTGTTCCACTACATGTCTCCACCGTCCAGCCAGGGGATGGATTCTTCCATGGTAGAACGATGGGGGATGAAACTCAAAGAACTGTCGCAAGTAGCATTCGAGTCTTTCTGGTCGTCGAATTTTTCTCTTTGAGGCGGTTCTGCAGGGAACGGAAAAGGTAGTCGTCCGACGGAGCACGGTCCGGGGAGTACGGTGGGTGCGGCAAAATCTCCCATCCGAGGGCGAGGAGTTTGAGCCGGGTCATCTTTGCGGTATGCGGCCGGGCATCGTCGTGGAGAAACAGCACTTTGTCACGTCTCGGCCGAGCCGTTGAGAGTTTCTGGCTCAATCTCTCCAGTTGGTCGCAGTAGTTGACCGCCGCGATGGTGATGTCGGGAGGAAGCAGCTCGAACATCACGACACCTCTCACGTCCCAACGTACGGAGAGCATCACCTTGCGGGGGTGCAGGTCACCTTTCGGCTCCGGCTGCGGCTCTTCATCGGCGTCTACCTAATGACGCTTGCGGGTATGGTTAGCGTACATCACCCACTTCTCGTCCCCAGCGACGACGTCGTCGAGCCAGTCGAAGCACCATCGGCAGGAGAGGAGAAGTGCACAAGTACCGGAACGCTGGTCGAGGTCCTTCCGTGTCAAAGCATGGGGTATCCAACTCCCGAGCTTAGAGACCTTCCCGATCGTGGACAGGCAGAGTTCGATGGTGGAGTGGGAGCACTCGAGGACGGCGGCCATGTCGCGAGTGGCCATGCGGAGATCGGCTTCCACAAGTTGTAGTAGCAACGCCTCATCATCCAACTCCGACGGGCGTCCCGACTTCGGCTTGTCTTCGACACTGTAGTTTCCGGACTTTAAGCGAGATAACCGATTGAAGCACGTATTCTTGCTGATGACTCCCTTCCCCAAACGCCCGGCACAGATGGCGATGGGCGTCGGCTGCCTTCTCTCCCAGACGGAACTCAGAGGAGGCAGGTGCGATGGTGATCACGGTCAAGGTCGAACTTCTGGCTCATACTTGGTGGTAAGGGATCGAAAATACACTGAACCTGCACGCAAGAAGGGAGACTATTTATAGGCGAAGCGGAAAAACTCTAGAAAATTCGTGAGGCCTCCTAATGAGAAAAGGCGAAAACTGCAAGAACTTTCCGGCCAATCCAATATAACAATTCTCTGATTCGAAATGAAATTCTAGAATGTAAAATGTTTTCACCAACTCATCACATCATTTTTATAATCGAACAGGACTGCGTCGCTCCGAAAGAATGAAAAACATTATCATTTCAAAAGCAAAATATTCCTGATTTATTCACAATTCATGATGCAAAATGCGTCCTGCAGGATGAATCGGATGGTGATTCCATCATCCGATTCATCCTGTAATCACAGTCGGAATGGCGCACTCCAGCCCGGTAAATTGGGGAACATCACCAACGACACAGTCAGCACATCGACTTGGTGATGCACAACGTCCCACCGGGAGCCTGCCATCTGGACAACTAGATAGGCAGATTCATCGTTGGGTTATGGTCCTTCTTTCACGCATCAAAGAGAAGTGAAATCAGATATTTAAAGAAAATGTTCCTCTTTCTAGTTTCATGGGTGGGTTTGTCTAAAAATGAATTGTCTAAGGTTCATTAGCCGATGAGATCTCTGGTCAAGCAGGCAATGGAAGATTCCTCTAATGCAGCGTGCACAAAAGAGTTAATTCACTCAATTTACATGGAGAGTTGTACCTGGGGTAAAATCCATCGGGAGAATCAACGAAGAACGGCGTCTGTGGATACAACTTCTTATTGTCAAGGTAATAGTTGCAACACGTGATGGAATGGGCCTGGTCAGAGCAGCCGGAATACGTGGAACTGCAGACACCCTGCAGGAACCGGTCATCATCATTGCAAGAGACATAGGCAGCTGGTTCCGCGGCAAGCACATAACAATCATTGGACATCAGGTTTCCTTCTTCCACGCGACAGCACAGGACTATGCTGGCCGAGCCCCTACAGCCGTTGCCTCCTGAACCAAAGACCCCCATCCCACAGCTTCCCAGCACCACCTTCGGATCAGAGGTAGAGAGATAGAGAGAATAATGCCAAGGTGAGAGGTGTCATGTGCATGGGAGTACCTCGTCATCGTTGCAGCGAGCAGTTTCCCCATCCATTCCGTGCACCTCTCTGCAAGACGTCGGTGTGACACCATGACAACGAATGATAGCGAAAGACATGAGGATCGCCGTCACGATTCCTTGCATCTGATGATTTGAAGAGTTCAAATTGAGCAAAGCAGTTGGGAGCCCTATTTCTGTGTACCATATAGCTGAATTGCAGGGTAATTATATTGGCGATCGCTTGACTCGCCAATTGACAACTCACTGATTGCTCAATTCGCGGAATGCTCAACTCGTCGAAAGCCAATTAACTCCCCTCCCCCCTCCTCCATTCGACAGAAGACCCTTAGGGCACCAATTTCCAAATAAAGGTTTTCCACTGTGTTTAACTCCCAAACCGTTATTTGTGTACGTGTTTTCATCTTTCTGTACCTGCCCCGAGATGCTGAAGTGAAAACATTCCATGGAAAAGTCCCTTCGAATAAATGTGCCCCCCAGGGGATGTATGCCAAAAGAAGGGTTGATCTTGAAATGAATACCCCGAGATCACCCTGCTGACAAAACCTCATGAGAATCTCAAAAGGAAACCTCATGAGATTCTCATGAGGTTTTCGGACAGAGGTCTCATGAGAATGACCTCATGAGGTTTGAAACAGATATCTCATGAGGTTGACTTCATGGGGTTTTCGCATAGAGGCGCCACTTGCTTCGTGACCCAATAGCCACGAAAAGTCTCTTGAGACTCAGCTTGGAAGGTTCCACGAGTCCTTAAACGAGAAGTAATCATATACGAAAGAATATTTACGGTTAAACAGCTGTCATTTATTCCATCCTTAATGCGTCATTCCATCTTGTAGGCCAGAATTGTCTGGTCTCCCTAAACTGGGCTATCTCTTCGGACAAGTGTTTTTAGGAAATCAAATATCTTTGAATATGTTCAATGTAGAAATAAAAATGCAAACAACTTGGTGAGTACAGGAGAGATGTTCCAGTGAGATCAGGGGCCAGTTTCTCGAAGCTTCTAAATCTTTTCTTTTTCTTAAAACGTGCTAAAACACGGCTATTTCTAATATTTTTCTTATTTCCTTCTTAAAAGCGGTTTCTCGAAAGTTCTAAACTTTTTCTATGCTAAATCTTTACTTGCGTTTAAGAAAGGTTTTAGCATGGAAAAAGACAGCGAAGGAGGTGTCTTAAACTTTTCTAAAATGATTATCAGCTTGACCTGCATATTTTTATCATGCTAAATGGTACGCAATTATTCTCGAAGGAGCATTTGTTCCACATACTTTCTTCTACATTCGCATGAGACATGGCGACACGGGAACGTTTTCGCAGGCGAAAATTGCTGAGGAGGGAGCGTGTTTTTCGTGATCACCTTAATTCTCTTGAAAACTATAGGGATGATGAACTACGAAAATCGATATCGACTGTCGAGATCCCTCTTCCTGGAGATACGTACCATAGCGAGTGCTGGCATTCAATGAGGTACCTTCAGTAGTCAAGCATTGGCTCTTCGACTAATATTGTGCTGTACATTGGGATTCCTCGCTACTGGTGCCATCTATTCCGTGTTGGGAGATGGACTAGGTATTTCCTAGTCATCAGTTCTCCGTGCCATTCATACTGTCTTTGAAAATCTTGCTCAGAGCATGCAAGATTTTGCGAAAGTAAACTCAGTAAACGAAGTGCACAGGCTGAAAACTGATTTCTGAAAATTGAGGAATTTCAATTCCCCAAAGTCATCGGGGCAATTGATGGAATCCATATCCCATTGAAGCACCCAAGGACAGGGAATACCTCTACGTGAACAGAAAAGCCTTCCACTTCCTGTATGTACAAATCGTTGTCGATAGGAAAATGAAGATACTGAGTCTTGTCAATGGCTATCCAGGCGGATCCCATGACAGTCTCATTTTTGAGAGCAGCTATCTCGCTACTATTGAAGTTGCGTCAGAAGGAAATTCCTGGAGATGGTTGGCTGATGGGAGACTATGGATACCCACAGCGAAGTTATCTGATGACTCCTTTGACCAATCTTAGACTAGGGAAGAGGTTGCCTACAACCAGGGCCGCCCAGAAGGGGGGGGGGGAGAGCAATTGGGGCAATCTGCCCAGGGCACCACGTATCAAGGTGTCCAAAGGGGGACCTCCAATGGGCCTCAAGGGGTCTCTGGTTTAGTTTTGCCCCCGGGCCCCCGGAAACCTCTGGGCCTACAACAATTGTCAGGCAAGAGCTCGTTCCATCGTCGAAAGAGCTATTGGTTTACTGAAAGCTCGATTTAGGAGTCTCAGCCGCAGTAGTGGAACTGTCAATCGGAAACTTGGAGCATCAATGTGCCGAATGAAAGGACTCAATCCCCCTTCAGAGGCAGAACGGACTTAAGAAAAAGAAAAGAAAAAGTTTAGATTTAGATGTTTCGAGAAACACCACCTTCTAATCTAATTCTAAACTTTTTCTATTCTATTTCTTTTCTTAAAGGGTCCGTTTAAGAAAAGAGTTAGAAAAGATTTAGAAGCTTCGAGAAACTGGCCCCAGGGCATTCATCCCAACAGAGCGGCTATAAGGTCGCCATCTCGCGTCGGTTGTGCACTGCAGAAGAAACCTCATGAGATCCTCATGAGGTTTTCGAACAAGCGGTCTCATGAGGACGTTTCGAAGCCTCATGAGGAACCGCACAATTCTCATAAGAAGGTCGTGAGACCTCGTTAAGTACCTCATGAGGATTACATCATGAGGATTTCCTCATGAGATATTCGGACAACCTCATGAGAAAGTCGTGAGGTCTCATGAGTTTGAAGTGAGGTTTTTTCAGCAGGGCAACCTGGTTGGTGATTCATCGCTGGGTACTTTACCCTATTTGTGTACCGAATTTCAACATTCTACATCTGCCAGTTTCACAGAAACGAACTCTTTTTGGATGTACTTTCACCCCAAAAATGTAACTTAACACATTGACTGCCAAGCCCTTCTAGGGAAAGTGCTCCCACCAGGCCAGAGGGATGTCCCTGCATTTAGTGGACTTAGAACTTAGGCGCTTTAATACGTCATGACACCGTTTGAGGAAAAATGCTTGCGACCAAAAAATGATGTCAGTCAGAATGGATTGACATTGTCTAACCACATAATATTACAGTTGTAACCATGTAAACCAGCAATAGGTGACGCGGCTATGAACCCACTCATTTTGTCTATTTCTATTATTAGTTGAATAAAAATATCCTATCAAATTCTTGACCAAGAGGACATGACACGTTCATTGCTTATTCCTTCGTGGAAGTGGTGTTTTCAGAAAATGATGACTTTGATAGCAGAACTGCATTTGCACCACCTCTTGATCTAAGTGATTCTGATAATTGACAGAGGTTGTGATGTGACAGAAGTGTTGATGTGGACAATCAGCAAGTTGCTTAAGACAATCGATAATTGAGAAGTAAGTAATCATGGTGGGACTGGAGATTCAGGAACAAGCACCATGTGATCTATATTTCAAGGTCGCCAGAAAATTTTCTCTTTCACCGACACCTATTGCCTCAGTAGCACAAAACATTGAATCAACATCTATTGAATTCTGACTCAACGTCCGGGTGTTGGTACGATGCTTCTATATTGATTCAATGCTATGTGCTAAGGGGGTGGGGGGGGATTGATTGTTGATCATTATATATTCAGTCCACTTGAAGCTTATGATCTTCTTCTCAATGATGAAGTCCTAAATCTCAATGTAAGAGATATTAACTGCCTTGCTCAGAAAATCCTTATATGTAACACTGTTACACCGTAATCTCTGAAAAACTGGGAGCGATACTGACAGGACTGATCTCAGGAAGTTCTCAAGCCTGCTGCCTTGAATGGGTCTTGCGTGGGACAGGTTAGAACTACTCCTTTGCATTGTAAATTTCTATGACAGTAGTAATGTTGAAAAAGGTGATCGCATTGCCAAGATTTGACTTCTACTTGATGCTCTGGGGGATAATTACCATGAGACCTGATCAGAAGATCGTCATTACTGAATCAATTATACCATGACCTGGTTGTCTGTCATTTCGTCAAAACTATGACATGAAGCTCTTCAACCTTTGCACAGATGATTGACTCACTTAGAGAATAATCAAAACAAGATGATAGGTTTCATGGCTTGTTGCTAACGAAACACATGGAAAGTCAAGATTTCTCCCACCCACCCATCAGTTTTGCTGAAAAATGTTTGGAAGGAAAGAAATTGACCAAAATCGGCAACAAGAAAGCATGTCATTCGTGTCATTCACTTCAGAAGGAAGAATTGGAACATGAACAAGCTTGGAAATAGAGTAATATACCGTATATTATAGAGTATATACTGTGTAGTTTGTCCGAAACAACCCCCCAATGAGCACGTAATGCTTGACAAACCAACTTTCCTTATCAATTAAGTTCATTTTTCCAAGAATATAGTACATCAATGCTCCATAGAGGTCAACATCATGTTGCTTATTATTCGCTTTAGGCCAAGCCTTCGAATTGCTAAGCAAAAGGCATACAGGCATCAACCAAAACGGGTCGAAGTAGCTCGGAGTTGAGCGTCAGCCTCCCGTGGCTGACACGGCCTGGGAAGAACTTCTTAGTGTCAGCCACGGGTGGCTGACATGGCAGTCAATGTGTTAAGGGGATGTAGGGGAGACTAAGGTACAGTGGGACTCTGGACTTTTTGTTGCCTCAAACTAGATGGAGAAGCATGCAAGTATACTGCTAGAGCCGTCATCCCTCACATCTGTACGAGATTTGGTGGCAGTCGTGCAGCTAAGGTGGAAATAATCAGTGATATTCGAGTTTTCTGTCTCATGACCAAATATTTTGCATGATAGAATAATTAATCCAGACCGAAATGTGTTGCTTCATTCGCACCATTCATTTACATAGGCAGCTCTTGGGTTCTATTCAATATTATTCTTGCTTTTTTTGCCAGATTGTTTGAGTGATTCTCGGCCGTGGAATATGGCGTTCAAAATTGGTTGCTGTCGTGGGAGAGTTGATCATGGAGTAGACTGGGACATAACCCCGATTGTCCCAATGCACCACATGTTATTACATTTATTGATAAATTTCTCTTTTCAGGTTTGCCAAATAAACTAAAATATGGAATAAGAAAAAGGAGACATTTAGGCAGATCAAGAATAGCAACAGAGACCCTAGAAAAACTGGAATTGGAGCAGCAACTGGTGTAACCCGAGGAGGACCAATACCGTGGCTACCTAACTCTCCGGATCTAACACCAGCAAACATTTTCTTGTGGGGATGTGCAAAGGACAGGGTAAACGTTTCTAGACCTACTGATTTGGCCAATTTGAAATAGAATAATCATCCCAACAGTTGCCACTATCAACCCCGAAATGCTAGCAAAAACTTGGACTGAACTCCCGTCGCATTATGTTGTGTCGTGAAAGTGCAGGTGGCCATGTTGAGGTGTGACGTTGCACACAAAAACTTAAGGACCATAGTAAGCATGGTACCAAATTTCAAGTCCTTAACTTAAGTGTTTTGGTTTGTGCAATAAATTATTTGTGGGCACACCTTTTTGGATCACTCTGTAAATCGAAATATGTAATGTTTATCTCTTGGGTGACGCTTGGACCAAGAGTCTGAAAGCACCCAGACAGAACTGAAGGAGCAGAGTATGGCAAATTCAGGTGAAGAATTCTCGTCGCATGCTGAAAGAGACTTACATCTGAGCATACTCACCGTTTTCACGCTTGACATGTTGCAGATGGCTTGAAGTCAGTGAGAAAAGCTGCTCTCGCACACAAAGGTCTCGTGTATAAACCACTGATACTGGTTCAAGTTCGTGGAAGCTTACGATTTGAGTCCACACCTGCTATGACAGGAGTCTGCGCAATGAAGAAGTGAAAAACCCGAGAGAAATTCCACACCTGCATAATCATTTATCCTGTTTATTATTTTTTCTCAATTGTACGAAGCTATCTTTCTCCCACAAGAAGCAGTTGTACGGTTTTTTCCCATCACCCTATGTAGGTTAGATTAGATGTGATTAGATCAAGGTTTCTCAAACTGGGGGGGCGAGAGGTTCTCTGGGGGGGCGCGACTGGTGATGGAATTTTTTTCCCTGTTAAAAGGTGCAACTTTGAAAAAGATGGAATATTTTATAGATATATTTTATCTACGACCTATTTTTCACTTGAAATACATCACATTCCCTCAGATCTTTCTGGTACTTTCTCCAAGACTAAATGAAAGCAATTCAGGAGGGCAACGGTGTGCAAAAAGAACGTGCACACTCTTCTTCATATGTTGTGGGAATATAAACCTTCAGCGGAATTATGGAGAACAATTGACGGATTTCTGAGAGAAGAAAGTAATCTCCCTCCGTTGGATAAATCTGATGTTGTCTTCGGATCACCTGGAATCAGCTGGGCATTTAATTTCATAATCTTGGTATGTAAACATTTTATTTTTGTTTCACATATGAATAAAACGAAACCGTCTATTGAAAACTTAAAAGAAAAAATTAATATTGAATACAATATTGCACAAACGGCAGCCTTAAAACGGCACTTCGAAATAAACGAATTTAATGAAAAATGGTCATTAATTACAGTTTTCTTGCAGCAAAGGGTGAACACCCAAGCAATCTAACGCGTGAAATGCTTAACTACTTAAATTCGAGTCTTTGTATTTGTATTTTGATTCCCCGCAAAGTTCATGGTTTTCTATACTTGTGGTTTTTTTTTCCCCTCTCTCTCTCCTTCCCCCCCATGGGTCCATTCACTAAGTCCATACCCATTTATGTTCACCCATTAACGCATACATATAGTTTCTTGTTTCCTTGTTTCTTATTCCCTAATTTACTCCATCTTCATTATCTCAAGGAACTGCCTTGCTCCTCCGTCCTCTCCCAACTGCTCTTTCTGTTTTGACTCATCGGTTATCCCTGTTTTTTTTTATTCCCCCCCCCCCCCCCCCCCCATGGGTCCATTCATTAAGTCCATACCCATTTATGATCACCCATTAACGCATACATATAGTTTCTTGTTTCCTTGCTTCTTATTCCCTAATTTACTCCATCTTCTTTATCTCAAGGAACTGCCTTGCTCCTCCGTCCTCTCCCAACTGCTCTTTCTGTATTGACTCATCGGTTATCCCTGTTTTTTTTTCTTCTTGTTTTTGATGTTTCTGTACCATTTCCTTTTTTTGTTACCACCATTATTATCACTTGCTTATGTAGTGGGCTATATAGCAATAAAATTGTTTGAAAAAAAAAATTCAGGAGGGCAGACGTTAAATTTTAATTCCTTTTTCCTAACGTGTACATTTCTGTCGGCGATTTCCTACGATTCGAATGAAAATGACAAATGAATCGTGCGCCCCTTTGGGCTGTAACTTGAATGCTCGATGAATGTAGCGTCCATGCGCTCGTTCTGTCATATAGTCGATAAAGCGCAATGATGCAGAAGAGCTGGGCTTCCCTGGCAGAGAAAAATTTCTGACGACATTTCTCTGTCAGGTCTTTGAAAATGAGATTAGCGTCATTGTTATCGTCCAGTCCTGATTCGATCATTCGTGGGCCCGGAAGCGTGTGAGCGTCGTTCTCAATAAACTACGCGAATGACCATCCGTTTGACGCAGTTCCTGAAACGTTGCAATCAGTTTCCTATTATTTCAATCATCTCATGAAAAAATCATCTGTGGTCTAACTTCAATTTCTAAGCACTCCTCTCAGAGAGAAATGGGGCGCTATGTCGAACCAGGGCGCTAGGGGGGGGGGGGGGGGGGTTCCCATTCTGGAAACCAAGAGAGCGAAAATGCTATAAAACGGCTAAATGCGTTTGTTTGTGCAAACCCTAATTCTACGCCTTTCATCAGGTCTGACGGCGGGAAGGAGTCGCGGTCGGCCGTTCAACAACATTGAAATCCTCAAAGGAACGAGTTCGACATTCAGTCCGTTGTTATGGATGTCGTTTCATGGATTTTCTGGCACGAAAGCATTCGGAATAACCTCAATCAAGTCTTCCGAGTATTTCTGTAAAATTAAAATAAAGCACACAAGTCTTCGATTTGCCCGCATTACCCAAGAAGGCCGTTTCGTAGCACAGATTTGTCATGATAAGTAGCTGTTATAAAATAAGAGGTAAATTTTAATGGGTGTGGAATGGCTGAATCAAATCGTCTCATCTTATACATGGTAGTGCCAGACTATAGGCGGTTTTGCTTGCATTTGGTGTAGCATATACTGAACGCTACTTATTTCCTTAAACCTCTGTAGCAGGGCTTTCACACCTACGGCTTGTGGTGTCCATTCCACGACCCCATTTCTGCGAGGGAAGCCTGCGTGGAAATTGTTACGGATTGCTTATGTCCTTAGTAACTGCGAACGGAAGCAGAGAACTACAATGCGGTGAGGAAAGCCATGGTGTCTGTTGTCTGGCTCAGGTGGCAGGAGAACAGGCACGATGCTTGATGATCACGAAACAACTTGCTGCTTTGGCTTGCTGTTACCATGGGCATGGACAATCCATTATGACAGCCAATAGGGCTTCCAGCAAAGAAATGAGATCGCGGAATGGCCCCTTCAAGCCACAAGCAGTGCAAGCTCTGATACAGAAGTTCATGGGAACAGGCTGTATTTAGAATCTCACGAGACCTTGGAGACTTGTCACACCTGGGACATTCACATCACCAAAACGTCTCAATAGTTTCTATTAATTGGGCGATGTGTCGTGGAAAACGAGTCCTTTCAGTACGAGATGAGCACTTTTAATCCCCAAAGTCTCAGCCCGACATGGAGTTAAGTCAATCAGAATGGTTCCGGTAACTCTCAGTAGTTTCTGCGTTACTTCAGTCTGTCCTGTTCAGAGAGCAAAATAAAAATCCTCCAAGCACGTAATTGTCATATCTTGCGTTACGCAACCAATAGGATTGAAATCTGGTGAACTCAGAAGCCCAAGAGAAGAAAGCATGTTGAAAATTTCTCATTACATTGACTTGTTCTGGAAAGGAACATATTTTCACTGCGCGGGAATTTCGTGTCATACGAGTATATTGATGTCGCCATCATCTTGCAGATGTTTTTCAAATGCCTTTGAGGGAAAAAAAATAGCTTGCATGCGTCTTTGAGGAAAAGAGCAGCACATGGCAACGCCTCATGACACATTTTTCTATAGAAGCCGCTGCTGATAACGCCGAACAAGGAAAGATCCTGTTTGGTGGGAGATTGACCACCCCTTGGTGTGAAGGTCAACAGCATGATAAGGATCTTTCCTGCTGATAGCCTGAGTGAGTCATGGGAAATCATCTGGGCCATTCCATTCCACTCAACTCCAGAGTTCACTTGTTCACCTTTTTGCTTGACCATTTCCGATTTCATTAAAAATTGGCAGGGATTAAGCAGATGGGTCTAACCACGGAACTCGGATATCACGGGCAGAAATCAGAATGAGGAAAGATAAGCCAATTGTTAGTTTTGGCATCACTATACACTTCCTGGGCGGTCGTCCGATGTGCAGTGATGGAGGATTTCAGGCCCGAGCGGGTTCAAAGTTGCCATAACCTTCTCTGGATCCCCGAAAACGGGATACTTAATGTCTAGGGAGCGGATTTTCATGGAAATGCATACTTTTTCTGCAGCCCCGTAGAAGCAAGTGACCAAGATAGTCTTTTTAGTAGAGGAAGGGATTTCTGCCATTTTAAAAGCGCATGAAATACATATTTTTGCGTTTACCCTAGAATGCGGATATTAATACATATTTCGCCCATTTCCTACTGAAAAAAATATAAATTTCCAGGAAAATGTGCTTTCTTCTTAAGCAATCGATGGAAATTTTTCAGCAGTCATGTGGTGTGACCGGTGAAGTAGCAAGGGGGGGGAAAGAAGCCCCCCTTAAATTTGGTTCAAGCTCCCCTTACTCCAGTTTAAATGCATCATCCCCCCCCCCCCCAAGGAGAAGTTAGAGAAATTCAAGTACCTCATCCATTTCCCTTAACCCCCCCCCCCCCCCTCCGCCATTGGCAAATTCCTTGTTACGCTGCTGGCTGTGACAAGAATGGACCAACTATGTCCAATTGGCACCTGATCTCCGAGCTTCTTACTGTACTCTGAGTGAGTGGGAAACCTGGCAGTTTGAAATGTACGTTGTAAGTTAGTTCCTTCTTCAAAAGAATTCGTTCTGCATTTAAAAATAGCATATTTTGCAAGTTTTCCCACTTTCGTGCATATTTCGTGCATATTTTGACATTTTAAAGGGGAAATGCATTTGCATAATTTGAGGTTTATAAGCACATAAAAATCCGCTCGTTAATTATGAGCTTATCCGTGTATCCAGGTTTAAAAAATAAAAAACCTTAATCTTTTTGCTTTGAAGGAAAAGATTCTTACACATCTGTTATAATAAAAGGCTCTGGATGAAGGAAAAACCTTAGGGGGCCTTTAGGGGGGGAACTAAGAATCTCCGTTTGGTTAATGTTGTTAACATCAGATTGGCAATGACGTCACACAACCAAGAGTAACTCAACGACACGAAGGAAAATACCTATAACGCAAGTTTTACCACAATGATAGGTGTGAACGTGGAAAACGGATATTTCCAAGGAAATTATCATTTTCTTAAAATGTCGAGCGCCGAAGGCGCGATCATTGCGAGTTTGTAGTAATTAGAGCAATTCTGACACAGGAACCTTTGTTGGATTTATGAAAATTTATGACATCTTGGGTTGTACAAGTGGCGATTTTCTCAGGAAGTGACACTCTTGAGAAAGCATGCAAAGGCTTTTCAAGATCTTGGTGCCTTGGTGACTTGTCATAGAGATAATTTTTTTTGCGGATTTTCCCACTGTTTTTGCGATAAAGATTTTCTCGGAATCAACAGAGGTTCCTCCATCCCTGTATCCTGCAAATGGTTTAGTTCTCACCAACTCTCCCAGCCCTCCTCCTCATCGACAGCGGTTGCATATATATGATAGCAGAAGCATCTGCACTCTCAGTTCGTACTTGGAGCCCAGTCACCATCTACCAGAGGCCTCTTAGAGAAGAATCATGCAGACGGTGAGTGAACGGCATTTTAATTTTAGTTTAATTTTAGTTTAATTTTAATTTTAGTTAATGTAGGAAATTTTACCAACAGCTTCAAACCTTTGCAGCAGCAGCTCCTGGAGCGCCGGAGTGGGGGGCTCACTACGGTCAACATATACCCCATGTGACCCTGTAGGAACTGTGACATTCTTGGCTCATCTGGATGATAATTTTTCAGGATCAGGACTAGCCCCTTTTATATTACGTGTCTTATTCAAATAATTATTTCCCATCATATAAAGAATAACTTCTTTATCTAGTAATATCATATATGATAGTATAGGGAGAGAACAAAAAAAATCAAACCGAATATTAGTGGCAGGCGTTAAAGATATTGATCTTGGTAATTTGCATGTGTTAGGCAACATCTAAAACCTCTGTTTAATCCTAAGCGTATGCTGCAAACAATTTAACACCACCTGCAGGTAATCAAAGGTCATGCCCAGTTGAACATGGAGGGTAAAGGAAATCGAGTGCTGAAGCTTTGCACAAAATGCCTAACTTTCGCAGTCTGGAAGATACGTTTTTCTTCTGAAATCGGAATGAGGTATTAGGAAAACTAGGAAAATATAGGCTGACCTTCACTACGAAAACAAGTGACCCGTGGGGTCTTCATTTTCGTTCTTCACCGCCCGAGAGCTCGAGAGGCGTCAATCATCGTTTCTCTCTTTCTCTGCGCCTCGAATTTTTTTCGAGCCAAACTTTATGTTTCTATCGCGACTCTACCCCAAGCAACACATGACGTCCATGCAACGTTACTGCAACGTGACTTGAGCCAAATGATGTTGCGGTAACGTCGCATGGACGTCATTTAGATGTATATGTTGCTTAGGATTTTATAGAATTTATTAAACTGAGGGAAGGTGCCATGACGGCGTACGTTGTCAAATGATGTCAAGGGGTTAAGTTCTTTCTTTATAACATTTGCAGCTTACCCCTCCTGATGTGCAGTTGCTGAAATGCGCCGAGAGGGATGATGTCATATTTACCCTTTCTCTTGCCAGAAGAACGTCCATGGAGTCGCCACTGGGATTGCAATCCTGCTTCTTTCAGTCGTAAAGAGCCAGCGCCTCTCACCCCAGTATTGTCGGAATGTGGAGCAAACCGATGGGCGCTTTGCGGAATGTGACAGAGATGAGGTTCTCTCTCTTTCTCTTTCACATATTTTCGCAAATACCTTACTATGCCTATGCAAAAAAAAGTCATCCGATCTCTTGTGGCTTTTCGCCTATTCCATCATCAAATGACATGAAAAATGAAAGTTCGCTTTGGTTGCAATGGCTATTGTAGATGAATTTGTTTGGTGAAGTGCAAATAGTAAATTAGGCATCAAAATAGGTGTTCTGAAGTGGAAAACGAAGAATTATGCGACTGCGACTGTCAATCCCACCCTCCCTATAGTTTCACTGCCCTGCTCCAAATATCAATATAGTTATTAGTAAGCTTCAAGTGAATTTGGCTTCATGAAAATTACAATTTACTCTTGAAAAAGATTCACATTGGATCGAGTGATCGAATGCCTGATGCCTCTTGAAAGGTTGCGTTCTCCTCCTGCGGGGCGGGTGACGGAACAGAAGACTGCAGCGGCGTTGTCACATCACTCTATTGCTGCACAGTGCACGAAGGGTGGCTCGATTCAACTGATTGTGAGGATCGTTACGGAGGTGCTGGTGAAATGCTCTCATGCTTTGAGGACAATATGTTCTTGAAGGGCGTCTGCGGTTCCCTTGCCACTGATTCCTGTACTGATTATAACCACGGCATCAGGTGTTGCCACTATACATTGAGCGGCAAAGTCATTTACCCAGAGTTCGAGGCACTAGGGGAAAATGAAGATAGGTACGAGGTCAAGTAAGTGTCAACCTACCTTTCAATGGAATTTCCTCTTCTCACCTTCATACTCTTCCACTAAGAGAGAAAAGATCGAAATGGTAGTGACATCAACCTTGAAGAGGGAACCGGTCTCTCCGTAGATTTTGGAGGAAAAACCTTCTTGATATAAAAAAAATAGCTATTGTGGACGATTTTACGCTTCACCTTCCACCGTTACCTCTTCTTGATACAAGAAGTGTGCCTTCCAGGCGCTTCTGACTCAGCTTGTGTAAAGACCTCCCTTTGTTGTCCAGGATTGTCTTACCAAACTGGTTTTCGACTTTCATGCTCGTATGAAATCATGAGAAGGATGACACAGGTCGCGAGTTACACATTCCGTTGAACAAACCGATCCCTGGGATAAGTAAATGTCAGTGTAAGCTGAAAAAAGTCGAAGCCGCTTTGGACCGGTCCGTTCGGCAATCGAGTTTTAGGCCGAGTGCGGGTCGTGATGTGTTAGCACTTGGCCCGGGAAGGGGTTTTATATAATGCTATTCTAATCGCAGAAATTTCGCCTTATTACATGAAAATGGGACGATTTTTTGGACTTTTGATCCAAGAGGTTTCGCCTCTGGTCATAAGCTTTCGATTGACATCTCACTCATAAAAATCCGTTCATCCTTCTAGGATGAGTTTCCCCCAGAACGACACCCTAACACGGACAGATTATCCTCACATGCATTATGTAAATGTTTATGGATGAGATATGGCCTGGCATTGAATTCACTCAACTCATCCTTAAGTAAGAGATTATTTTTGACGCTATGACTCTCTAGCATGGTTTCCCATGCCAAAAGAACGCTTCGCCCCCCTGTCTTCTCACACAGAATGCCTTTTATTCTGAACCGTTCCACCCGAAAATTCGGTTCTGAGCGGATCTGTGAGGGTCCCTCCGTCCCCCCCTTGGGGCAAATACGTCATCAGGGTAGTAGAGTTCTCAACCATTGAGGCCGAAGCGGGCTGCGGGCCGGCCACGTCAGTTCATCACGATTCGCTGCTCGGAACAGCGAAGCTCGGTCTACGATTGCGTTCCGGGTCTGGTGCGTGCCACGGTTCGAATCGGGCCAATCCAGTTTCAACTCGGAAAAGTCAACCCGTGCAGGCTTCTGACACGCAGAAAGACAGGAAAACCCATAGAAACAACGTTCGCATCGTACTTTTTAGACTTTTGACCCAATAAGTATCGCCTGCAGGTCATGAGCTTTCGATAGACACTTCAATAGTTAAAAATCTGTTCAACCATCAAGCAGGAGTTTCCCGGAATGACAGACAGATTGTCCTCTTATGAATATGGATGGATAGGAATGTACAGGTATATGGATAAGAATCTTCCACTTCAGTAGAGATGCATTATCTCTTCACTTTTTTCCAGCTGCCAGAGTGAAAGAATAGCAACGGGTCGTTGTGCATCTGCTGACGAGGCCCGCTGTGGAGTTAGTGAATACACAACACTCTATTGTGCCCTAGCGGCCGTTGAACCGTAACTTGCTAACCAGAATGGAGTTGGATTCCTGGCTTTGAAATCGAATGCAAATAAAAATGTATTTGGAGTTGTGGCTCTAGTTTTGTTCCTTTGAACCTGATGCTAAACCGTGTGGTACAGACACATCGATTTGAACTTAGGTGGAAACGTAGATGGCAAGGGTAATGCTGTCACGGCCTCCACGCACATGGCCGGAGGCTTCAACTTCCGCGATGCCGGTCTATGTACTGTGGCCGAAGCTGTCTCCGTTTCGTTACGCTAACCTATTTTGTGCCGAGTAAGGCGAAATCCTTGTGAAACTTTGTCCAGTTTAGGGGTAAGTCCCCTCGATAGAGACGCCAAGGGTAGACCAGCATGTCTCCTTGGAGAACCAATCACGTTCGTTGTGGGAAGGCCTTGAATTATAATGCTTATATACAGGGTGTTCCATAAATTAGTTTATCGAGGGATTTTCAGCTATTCTCATTTTAATTAATTTAATTAATGTTTTGTGATATTGTTTTTGTCAATTTTTTTTCATTGTCATTATTTTTAAAAGTTATTTTCATTCAAGGTGAAGGAAGAAGCACGCTTTAAAATCGTGCGGTAACACCCCCGACTCCCACCTACACTAGTCCTAGCCCCCTACCTAAAGCGGTTTATTTTTTAACAAGAAAGTACTGGAACTTTTTGATCAGACCTCGTATCTCCTAGTCATCAGTTCTCCGTGCCATTCATGAAAGTCTTGCTCAGAGCGTGCAAGATTTTGCGAATTTTCCCTCATCAGTAAACGAAGTGCACAGGGTGAAAACTGATTTCTGAAAATTGAGGAATTTAAATTCCCCAAAGTCATCGGGGCAATTGATGGAATCCATATCCCATTGAAGCACCCAAGGACAGGGAACACCTCTACGTGAATAGAAAACCTTCCACTCCCTGTATGTACAAATTGTTGTCGATAGGAAAAGGAAGATACTGAGTCTTGTTGATGGCTATCCAGACAGATCCCATGACAGTCTCATTTTTGAGAACAGCTATCTCGCATTGAAGTTGCGTCAGAAGGAAATTCCTGGAGATGGTTGGCTGCTGGGAGATTATGGATACCCACAGCGAAGTTATCTGATGACTCCTTTGACCAATCCAAAGACTAGGGAAAAGGTTGCAATTTTTGCAATTTTTGCAATTTTTCTCCGAGATTTTAATAAATATGAGGTATGCGAACTCGAATAGAAAGGAATATTTAATACGATCCGTGTGATTCCGCCGGGACCAAGCAATGAACTCCGAACTTCGAAGCGAAATTTACACACCGACAGCGAGTTCGACTCGTTTTCCGTTGATAGTACAGTATATATATATATATCAATTCAATTCAATTCAAGTTTATTGGTCGACATAGAGTACTCAATCGACGTAAATTTACTTTAGGGACAAAGACGTGAGGAGTAACAAGACAAATATGACAAACATGACAAACATGGGTATCATCAGAGGCGTCGTAAACAAAGAGGACATCATTTAACTTTCTATGCTGGCTTTCCGGGAAAATATAGCTTCGGTTAAAAAGGAGTTGACCACCTCCAGCGGGGTGGATGAATCCAGAAGAAACTCAACGAGTGTCGTGTTTGAATTTTGTCGAACTATTTCTGGGTATTTTTGCCTTATCTGAAGTAATCCTTCGCAATCCATCAGAAAGTGCATCTGAGATTCAGAATTAAGACACAAAGGGCAGATGTGGTCCCCGTTTCGTTCCATTAGACGCGGGAAATTCCAGTGTATGAAGATGAACCGCCATAAAGGTCCTCCTTTCCTGTCTAAAGAGATTAACTTTCCTATAAAAGGTTTTGACTGGTAGATTTGCCTAAA
>CAJPEV010000259.1:59370-85770 GCA_905338385.1 Darwinula stevensoni
TTTTTTGTGTGGGTAGCTGAGTTCAGCCCATGAAACAGGCCAACCACGGCTCTCCATTGCGAGATAGAGACACCCATGTCTTCTATTTGGGGAACGGATCACTGCGAGTTCAAAGTTCGTTGTACAGATGTCGCCCCAACAGCCGTGTGTGTCAGAGCCTGGGGGCAATCGACCTGCGGACCTGTAGTAGCAGCCACATATGCTAACACCTATTCAGTCATCCGCACTGGGTCAATCCGGGGTTATCAAGAAGACCACTAGGGGCCCATTCGGCCCGAGCGTTTGCAAATACACGGTAGCGGACTCACAGCAGCTGTGGGCGCTCCTAACTGGGTCGACTCTATTCAATCCACAGACAAGCACAGCTCAGCCGCACACACAGGTCGGCGCCATTTTTTTCCACACCATATATATATATAGTTATACCAGGCCAATTTCCTGGTCCCTCTAATAGACGCCGATGTTAAATCGCGCCGCCACTCCGCCTCAGGGCTCCCTATTTCACTCTGTAGGTTTCTCCTTGCCTCTCGTTGTGCGAGGGTATTGCATGCCGAAAATAAGGCGTGGTTGTTGGACGCCTGTTGGTAACAGGCGCGAACTTTGCCGACTTTGCATCAGTCAGCATCCCATCCTTTACCGACTGTATCTTGCTTCAAAAATCTTTTTATCACGAGCTCCAGAGCTTCCTATTGGTGGAATCGCTGTTCTACTTCCGAAACAGCATTTCAAGGAAACGATATTTTGTTCCGTTGCTTTCCTTGGCATGTGAACGTATCCGTATCGATCCAGACTGATTTGGAGCCCTTTGGAGCCCCTGAGTCCTCGGGAGACAAAAAAATTAAATACCAGCAGCGACAGAGCGAATGAGGAATCCCCAACAGAAGAGTGTGGGAACCCTGGTGGGAACCAGAATCCAAAGGAATCGAGAGGATTCCTGGATTAGCCATTAGGGACATCTTGCTCATCGGTTTCAAACTCTGAGAATGAGGAGAAAGTTGGAAGGACTCTCATATTTACTCCTGCCTCGGTTCCATTTTCGGCGATTAAGCTGCTTGTTTCTACCATCATTTCCACCATCCGTTGCTCATCCGCTATCGTTACACCGTCTTTTCAAACTCCTTCCTCGCTGCGCGGAAGTGGCGAGAAGGGAAGAAAGCCGAGGTTCGTATCGGTCAAAATCGCCCTTCAAGAAGGGCGATTTCAGGTTTTTGAAAGATACCATCACCTACTTAGTATTTTCGAGGTACGACGTGACTTGCAACATTTAACAGCTCCTGTAGATCCTAATGATATGAGTTAGACATGAAAGCCCTTAATTTCTGAAAAGCATATTTAATTAACATTTTACTAAGTTACCTGACAAGTACGGCATGTCCAGGAGCAGCATTTCTCCGCGCTTGCGACCGTTGAGGATAAGAATAAAGAAGTCGTTGAAACTGGACGATGTTGCCCTCACACCCCTCTTCCCCCCCCCCCCCCCCCCCCCCCCCCACCCCCCCCCCCCACCCCCCCCCCCCCCCCCCCCCCCCCNCCCCCCCCCCCCCCCCCCCCCCCCCCCCCCCCCAAGTCACAGCCTCGAGACGCTGAACTCGGCCGGGGAAAACCTGAGGCAAACCTCTGGATGCTCTTGGAGCATCCTCTCTTCGGCGCTGTCCTCTGGGTCGCCGAGGTTCTCCGAGCCCCGTTGGCAAAGCGATTCATCATTTTGATGCAATCCGATGTCGTCGACGCGGAGCCGGCGAGCATGCGTGGAGATTTCAGACTCGGGAATGCTTTTCGGGACTCGGATTAACTCAGAACGGTCCCGAACGAAACGATTCGAGGGAATCAGCAATGCGATCCCAACTGCCGACCGTGCGTCGGTTTCAAGAATCGCATCAGCCTCTTTCTGAAAAGAAAAAAAAAACGCTGCATCGAGAATGACTATTCTAATAAATAAAAAATGCTCTTCTTCGGGGATCTCATAAGGGCTCCGTCCAAGTCCGAACGCGTGGGTTCATGATTGTACACTCCAAGAACTCACGAGGCGGAAAGATGCCGACGTCGAAGGAGTTTGCAAAACTATGCTTCGTTCGCACGAGTTTGTTCGCTCAAAGCAGGTGCGCCGATTGCATGCCTTTTGCGAATCCGACACGAAAAAAATTTTTTTAAGTCTCTCTTGGAGCATCCTTGCCGCTTAGAAATTTGACTTCGAGGTCCAAAATCTCGCAAGTCTCAAAGTTTCTCGGTCAAAATCTCGGCATCAAGAGGAAATTTTTTCGGGTGCAGAACCGACTCATTCAGTCAAGTTCGTCAGAGTTTTTGACTTAATTCATTTTCCCAACGTTTTATTTCTCTTGAGCGTTTCGGCCACCCAACTGAATGAAACGGCCCAATCCAGAAGGAAAAAAAAATTCAGCCACGATTCAGACCTGGAAAGTGACAAACTCGCGTATATTTGACCGATCATCCAGAAAATAAAAATGTTACATTCTCGCAATCAACACTCATCTCCACATAAGGGGGGGGGGAAGGAAATAAATAACCCGTTCCACATCGTAGAAGACGCTCGAAATGACCCAGAAGAAACGAGAAGGGAATGCCTGGATCTTCCTTCAGCGTTTTCACTTGACTTCGCGGCCATCTTAAGCGTGGTGATGGCATTCTGTTGCTTGAGATCGTCACCCGGTTGGAATCTTTCAGAGCGAAATTCGGTTCAAAGTGAGGGTGGCATGTACCAGATCGACTCGGACTCTTGGGAGAACCCGTTTCACCGAGTTCATCGCGTTCCTGTATGACCCCGTTACGTAACGTGATGCGATACGTTATTAGGAATCCGGCGCATTCCAGGCGTTTCGTCTTAAAGCCGCTATGAGGCGGCTGACTGAGAATGGGTTTGGTGACACCCGCCGATCCGTGCGCTTTCGCTCCATGTTCGCCACCCCGATCGCCAACGATCGCCTCCGATCGCCTCCGATCGTCATTCCCTCGTGCACGATGTTCCAGAACTTCCTCACTTAAAAAAAAGCCTACTGCCTCGTGGATTGGATTGGGTTCCCATGAACTCAGTAAAAGAACCGACCTACCATGGTAGGTATGAGGGTCGCCGTCGAAAAGGTTCACCTCGCGCGGTGAGCCTACGTCTCGAAAGGAATGCAGGATAGGGACGAACATTTTGTTAAAGGAACGAGAGAGACAAGAACGAGACGACGAGGACGCGCAGCGACGAGGAATGGCCCCAGGAACGGGAGGGACTGAGGTTCGGGTCTTGGGAGGCTCCGAACGTCAGAGTCTTCGTCTCGTCGGCCTCCTTCGCCTCCGCTTCCACCTCCACCCTCTCCCTCCAGTTCTCCTTCTTCCTCGCCTTGGCCGTCTTCCCCGTCTCGTCTCTTCCGCCTGCTCGGAATCGCAGCGTTTAAAAGTAAAACTTTTTTTAAATTCAAATCAGTTGCGATGGAACTCGTACCTGGGTAAATCTTGACTCGCGATCCTCCCAGGCTGGTGTTGTTTAATCCTTTCACCGCCTCCTCGCTCGCATTCACCTCTGCAAGAGGGAAAAGGGCGAACCTCAAATAAGGATCCTTTCGTGGCTAGAAGCATAAATAATCAACTAATTAATATACAGATCGTGCATGATTTGCTTGTATCTTTTGAAAAGAAGCGCTTTTCATCATTCATTCCCCTGCCCTATGAAAGAGTTCACTTGAGATTTTTATGAGGAAATGTAGTTTTGATGAGTCTTAGAGTCGTCAAAACCGATTCAGTCGACTGAAAGCCATCGATTCGAGAAAAGCCTTTTTCCACATTCGCCATGACCGATCTTGGGGAGCAACTACGTCAGCATGATCAATTGGGGGGGCGGGGGGGGGGACGGGGGGCGGGGGGCTGACGACAGCTCCTCTTGCTGTCAAAGTAAATTCTACCTTCGAAATCGGAATTGGAATCGATGGTCGGGAATTTCGGATGACGATTAGAAGGGCATCAGGTGTTTGGGGCTTTCGCGGGAAATCCCTTAACCTCTTCGGTCGTTTCTTTCGAGTCGTCTCCGAAGCATAATCTCTCTCCCTGACAAATGCTAGAAGAGAAGCGGATCGGGACAGACCGTAAATGCGGGCGGCCCTGGAGTCGGTTCCGAGGGAATTGGTCGCGATGCAGGTGTAAGTCCCGACGTCCGCCTTCGAGAAGCTTTTCACCCGGAGCGTGCTCTTTCTCTCCAGATCTCGCTCGCCGTCGGTTTCCTTCACCTCTTGCGATCCGCTGCTGTGGGGCGAACATTTTTTTTTTTGCAGTCGTTTTGGGCGTTGGGCGATCTCTCGTGGTTAAGGATTGAAATTTCGTCTTTATCGCTTTTATCTCATGATAATTTTCGTTGCCGATTCCAGCGTAAAAATTGCTGAACTCATCGAAAAATCGCATCAACCGCTAAAAAGAATGAAGTATTTCCAGTTTCCCTCGCTCACGAGGCAAATTTAATCATTTCTTAGCTGGAAATTTCGATACCCGCTCGGCAAAAATTTTCCGCCAGCTCGCAACGCGTCGCGAGACGAACCTGGTCGCGATCGTGGTGTTGGTGCTGTTGCGGATCCAGTAGATCATGGCCTGAGGAGAAGAGAGGACGAGGCATTCCAGGACGATCTCCGAGCCTTTTCCGGCTCCGATCAGTTCAACCGGCATTTCCACCTTCGGAGGAACTGAAAAAAAAAAGAAAATTACGAAGTGGAATTTTCTCCTCCGAGATCGCATCACGTCGCGTGGGTGTGGAAACTCATTCCAGGTTTTTATCGAATTTTTCTCCCGTCCTGGGAAAACTCCTGGCAGCAAATTCTGCAGAAGCTTTTCCGGTAGGTCATTTCCTTTTTTTTTTGTACTATCTTTTCTTTCGCATGGAATTCCCCCAGGTCCGATGCTCGGTCTCGACCGGCTTCGGAAGCGCGGATCCCCTCTCTTCGACCCCTCCCCTTCGCAGACTTCGACCCCCTCGTATCCCCCCAAAATTCTCCAGACGGTCAAAAAAATCCTCCGGATTCCCGAAAAATGCTCCAGACGCCCCGATTAGATCCGGAGCAGGAGTGCCGGACCCGCGGAGCTGCCATCCTTAAGACCGCAAACCCTCCTCCGTGGTCCTCGTTTACTTTTTCACTTGGTTATCCTCCCTCTCTGCCGACGTCCCTGGGGTGCTAAATCGCCGAATAACAGAGAAGCGTTCGGGGAGGGCTCGAGGAGCTCCTTCCCCCCCTCCCTCGCCCCCCCTCTCCCCCCCCTCCTATCCTTCCTGGTCAGCGAATTTTGCAGATTACAATATCCTTGACGTGTCTTCATCGGACAGTGATTGTCAGACTCTTGCCTTAGAATTATTTCGGACTGCCAAACCCCAAAGACGTCCAGGTTGGTGGACCTTCTCAGATCCTAGTCGGCCATCCCTCATCTATAGAAACGGAATCGGGCATGCTTTCAGCTCCGATTCCCCGGACTTGCGCGCGATTTGAGTCAAATCTGGAATCCCATCATTTTTTCTTGCTCTTGACGGTTGTTCCGGTCGGAAACGAGCGTATATCGAGACTTGGGAAAATTGAGTCGACGGAAACACCCACCAATCCAACAGAATCATCATACATGCTGGTTGGACGCAGTCGGTCCAGGAATGAGTTACCTCCAAGAAAGGTCCTAACTTATCAGAGATGGACCTTGGAAGCACCACCAGCCCGAGAAACGATTCCCACAGCTATCCGTTCCTTTTCTATCCATAAAAAAAAGCTAAGGAATATTGAAATTTCCAAAGAATGTAATTCAGAGCGATCTCAATCGTAATGGGTCCGCTGCAATGCATTCGTCGCAACCAGTCAGGTGAAATGGATACCCACGATCTCATTTCCCATCCGTGTAATTCGCACCCACCGCACCCACCGCACCCACCAGACACGGAAAACCCTGGACCCAAAACCGCTTACAGATGACGTCGAGGAAGACGCGAAGGCTGACGGCCGGAGGAACGTCGTTCCTCGCGATGCAGAGGTAATTCCCTCTCTCCTCCCGACGCACTCCCCGGAGCTTCAGTTCCGCTCCTTCGTGTTCTGCTCGACGGGCGAAAATCATTTTGAGAAGTTTGAGCTCATAATCATCAGATCGCTCGAACCGAAGGAAAAACGGACGAAGAACGACAGACCGAAAGTGGGGATCCCGTGGTCGAAGGGCGCGAAGGCCTTGCCGTCCTCCCTCTTCCACGTGACCTTGGGCCGGGGGTAGCCGCGGGCGACGCAGCGCAGCGTCGCTCCTTCGCCCTCGCGCACCGTCGCGTCGCGGGTCGAGTCGCTCGAGATGTCCGGGGGCACTGCGGGTCGCGAGGAGCGTCATCGGTATCGGAGATTCATCCGTGTTAAAAAAATGGAATTCGTCCGCATGCACTTGGGACATTGAACGTTCTTTTCGTTTTTACGAGGCAAAACAAGTCTGGTCACGTTACGAATGGTCACGAAAATGCAAAATTGACCTAATTTCCTAAGTGAAGAACTCCACTTGCCAATTTTTGCGTGAAGTTTCAGACGTTCGTAAAGTATCTAGTTCTATAGGTATCCTCGGAAAATTCTGCGGTTTAATTGCATGGCAAATGCTGACAGTTGTCCCATTCATGAAAAGCAGATTGCTTTTATCAGTTCCAAATATCAGATATTTTGTATGGTCACTGTGAAAAGGCGTATTGTTTTTCTCTCTACAATTTGTGGGGGGTGGGGGGGTGGGGGGGTGGAGGGGTAGGGGGCGGGGGTAGGGGGTGGGGGAGGGGAGGTACTGAGGAGGTTTCGAAACCTGTTTTCTGAATCAAAGGAATGTGAACACTTGGTTTCCCCCCACCCCCCTTTCCCCCGCACAACTGTCAAAATACCATCCCTTAATAGCGAGTAAATCTTCTGAGTCGATAGGACTAGAAGGTTCGAGGAATTCTCTTGGGCTTGCAAAATACCAAACAACTAGAGGATTTTATTGAGTTTCTTGGTATGAGAATTATTGGGACGATTTGTTGGAGAACATCGACAAAACTTCTTGGTCGTCGGGATAAATATAGAAATTTCAACGGAACGATATTCCGAATTCTTTAGTCCTGGCGAGATTTTCGATGCGGTAAAAAAGTCGAGTCGACTGCATACGGAGTGGCCGTGAAGTTGGCGGACGAGGCAGGAGAGTTGAGCCTCTCGGCCGACGGAGACGGTGACGTTCTCGATCGGGGCCGGCAACTCTGGCCCCTTCATTGATCCCAACACCCCTGGCCCTGGGCACACAATAGAAAACAAAGGGGAAAGTGAAAAGGACGGAAATCCCTTCTCCCATCGCCTTTGCATTAGAATGAGAGGGATCGGAGGAGGAAGAAGTCCAATTTCACGCTTGGGGGAGAGGAATGGCCGGGCATCGTTTGTCACCTGGCACCATCGATTCATTCAAAGGGGCCACCCTCTTAAAAAAAAAAAGCCCTCTTTTCCATTTCTTTTTCCTCTTTCCATGATACCTCTCCCTCCCTTGACCACTCTATCCCTCATTAGAGAGTGTGAGAACTGGGCAAGTGGATCCGATGCGATAGGAGATGGGCATTGATCTCCTTTCGGCGTGAAAAGTCACAGCTGCATCCACCTCCGCCTCGCCGCCTCCTGCACAATGCGCGAAGAAAGGAGGAGAGAGAGAGAGAGAAAACCTCCGATGAGAAGAAAGTGAAGGTTGATTAGAAGAGAAAGAGGGAGAAAAAAAAAAGGAGGGATGCCTGGCCGGGGGGCGTCCCCGGAGGCGCGGGGAGAGGAAAGGAAAGGAGGCAGAAAACTCTTGTTTGTTTGGGGAAACCCCCGGGGGACTCGTACTGTAGACCAAACCGAAGGTAGGTCCCCATGTGTGCCGTCTGTGTGCACACATATTTAGATTCCTCTTTCCGCCCCCTTTCCACCCTCCTTCCCCCTCGACTCATCCGCATCAATTATTACCCAGAGGTTAACCGCTGCGGTCATCCGTGTCCTAAGAAGAGGAATGTCAACCTCGGGGAGTTTGTCTTCCTCCTCGAGCGTTTATAAAGATGCTTCTCTCTTTCCTTCCTCTCTCGGAGCTGCAGCGAAAGAGGCGCTGGGACGCGTGGCGATGTCTCCTCGATGCAGCGAAACTCAACCGTGTCCGAAAGAAAATTCTTTGCTCTTAGCAAAAAAAAAAAATTTTTTTTAGGACAAGAGTGGCGCTTTCAAGAGGCGCTTTCGTGAATAGAATAGAATAGCATAGAATAGCTCGAATTAACGTTGCTGAAGAGTCAAGGCATGGCAAGGACGCACCCGATGACCGGAAGTCTCGTACCGTACGTACGCACCGACGTACCGATTCGACCACTCGATGATGCAAGAAGAGGTTTGCATCATTTGAAAATCCAAGGGAATTCTAACTCTTAGAATAAGATAATAACGGAAGGAGCAAGGGAAATGTGGGACTTGAGTGAAGACTCGCCCCACTTCAAAATAACTATTTAAAAAATTCCACAACGTTCATTGAGGGAGCGGAAGGAGATCCAAGACTGTCTAAATAAATTTAAAAAAAAAAAGAAATAAAGAAATAAAATAAAATATAAACAAAATACGTAACGCTGCACGCAACGCAACGGCGAATCCCCGCATGCGCCACGCACTCACGCAGCAAAACGACTTAGATCTCGGGCTCACAGCTGAAACGACTCACAGGTGAAACGACTCACAGGTGAAACGAGTGAAGCATGCGGTTATCCTAATGCGGATGGAGAAGATCGGCTGTTCGCCGGATGAATGGCGTCAAAGTGGTTAATCGAGTGCGTTAAGAACACATCATCTCCTCATCGGTCGCAATAGTGACAGGCGCAATTATCGATCTCCGAGGAGAGACGGATTTATTGGCATTCGTGTAGGGGCTTCCTGCTTGTCCATGAGAGCTCAAAGTCTTTTTTTTATTTTATTGTTTTTAAATATCATTTATTAAACATTTATATATATATTTTTTATGTAACCATTTAGGACTCGAGTCGAGAAAGGACTCTTTAGCATCGCGATTGTCGAGCAGGTGGGAGGCTCCAATTTGCCAGCAGATGGCCTTAACGAGAGGTTGCATGCCTTCGTGGCGAAGAAAAGGCAGGCAATATTGCTGGCCTAACCAGGCGGTAAATTGGCAGGCTCCCAGCGAAAACATTTATCTTTAGGGGCCTTCCCCCTTTTTTTCATGTGGCAGACGCCGAAATTTGAATATGGAAATTCATCTTCGCATCCTCGTCCATGCCTTAATTATTCGACTGAGGAATGAGCGAAGGACTTGTCGAAGAGTACGGAGTACTTAAGAGTAGAAGTACCGAGTACCTGGCGCGTTCGGTTCTGGTTCCACGCATTTTTCGACGCGTTGCAGCAGACGTCGTGTTATGAGCGTCCGGACAAAAATGGTATGAGTATATTATATTTATATATATAGGGTGTACCAAAAGTCAGGCATAAATGAATTACAGGGAAAATATATGATAAATTTTATTTTAAAGAAGTATTTGAGAAAAATTTGTGCGATCCCAAATATTTCTGACGAAAAGAAAATCCCTCATCTTTCGTCCCGGCTCGCACGCACCAAAAAAAAACACTGGAGGATGCCGAGAAGTGAAGACGCAACCCTGCACTTGCGAGTGCAGGTGGCCGGTGCAGGTGCCTGGTGCAGGTGCCGGGAATTGCGCACCCGGCGACCGGTGCAAAACTTTCAGAACTCTCGCAGATTCTGACTCTTTAAATGTCGATTTGTGGAAACGGTACCTTTCGGAGTTCCACCGCAGATTTCGGCCGAAACTCAAGCACGAAAATGGACGCCACGGCACGAGAAATGCGAATTAGCCATATTATCCGGATGCCGATTAGCTCATCGAACTTTGAACGACTGTGCAAATCCGACAGTCATATTTTTGCTTCGATATAGGATAAAACGCCCAACGATGGCCCTCTGTCAAGGGCATGTACTCGATGATGGGCCACGGCGCCTGAAAATGTGAAAAACCAGTCATTTGCAACCTGAACGAAGTGTGGATGCGCTTGCCTGCTGTTAGCCTGTCACAACAGCGGTCCGCGTGCTGTGGAAGCTTGCCTGGTGACATTTTTAAGTGCGGTGGCTCGTCACTGGGTATTTTACCCTACTTCGTTTCGGATCTAATGGGATTCCGAGTTCGTACGTAGTTGGCAGAAAAAGTGCGTGCCAAGGAAAAAATCCATAAAAATGTTTTCATACAGTTATGAAGGTTAGGAGACTCTCAAGAGTTGGAAATCGTTCGGATCTCTCTAGAGAGCAAGAAAAGCGGCAGTGGAATTCGAATATGAAGGGGTCCCTTAGAGGGTCCTCTAAAGGGCCTGAGGGGGGCCCCCAAGGGGTCTCCAGTTTAGTTTTGCCCCCGGGCCCCTGGAAACCTCTGGGCGGCCCCGGCTGAAGCTCCCCAAGTTTACGGTAGTTCCAGCTTCCCCAACTCCAGTCTAAATGCATTTGCCACCTCTTCCCTTCTCCCTCGAGGAGAAGTTGCAAAAATTAGGCAGATTTAATCCCCCCCTGGCTACGCCAAGTCACCCGTGACCAAAAAGCTAACATACTCCTATGAGCTGCCGATTCTCCCTTCTCGAAGCGCCTCGGCAAGTGGCCCACTGGGCCGAACGATTCGCTCGAACGCGGGCCACCGGCGACCCTCGATTTCGCGGTTTCGTCGCGATTTAGGGCCTTGGTGGCCGGGTCGAGACAAAGGAACTGAAGAGCCTGCAGGACGAAAACGTCATCGGCTCTCGCTTGGCATTCAGAAACTTACTTCGGGCGAAAATGAGTCAGGAATTTTAACAAAATTTCCTTGCGCAAGAAAGTTCGCTGAGAAATGACTGCTTGTGAGATAAAGTTCCCAAAAAGGTGAGAATAGGCGGACGATTGCACGGGCAATTGCACAGGCATTTACACTTGCGCTATGTCAATGCGACAAAAAAGCACTGAAAGTGCGGCCTGGTTTTCGTTTTCATACGGCCCACAACATCTGCCTGACAATTAACTTCAGCTTATTTAACTTTGCAGGAAGTTTTTGCAATTCGTTGCAAAGGTTGAGCGGAGATTTTCTGCGGCTCTCGCCTCCTGATGCTCGCCGCGATCGAGGCTCGGAAACGCGAAGGTAAATAACTAGTAGATAAAATTAAAATAAAATATTGAGCCCAATTTTTGAGGCGAGGTCTGGATCCGGGGATCGTTCCCTCGACTCGGTCGTCTCGAGTCGCGATTAATGGGATTCATTATGGAAGGCGAAGGGGGACGAGAGTTTTAACATCTTCGATGCGGCGAGACGCACCAAAATCTCCACCAGAAAACCTTAAATTTCTCATTCGATCCACAATTATTGCTTGCATTCTGCAAAAGTCCATTTTTGTGTCCTTTTTTTGTTGAAAAGGAATTTCCGTCATTTTCTTTCGTGTTTCTCCACCCCTAATTGCGGCCGGTAGAACGTTCCTCGTTCCCGTTATCCGTCCCAGAAGGAACAGACGAAAAGACACTCACGAAAATAGGCGAGGAGAAAGATGCAGAAGTCGGTGGAAGTCGCGGGCATTTCAGATCTCCCTCGACACTGGCGCTGTCACCGGGGAAAAAGAACGGAAGAGACACGAAACCCTGTTTACCCAGTGTAGCCGGGCCTATAATACCCTGGAATGAGACCCCATGCTTCCCCCCTCCCCCCTTCACCTCCGTTCACCTCCTCACCCCGAGTTCGAATATGCGCGGATCGGGCTACCTCCCCCTCCCCTCCCCCCTCCTCTCTCGGCTCCGCGTCGAATACGCACTTCCTCTCCGCATTCCCGTTTCCTTCCTCGCCGCGTTCCCGTTCCTTCCTCTCCGCATTCCCGTTCCTTCCTCTCCGCATTCCCGTTCCTTCCTCGCCGCGTTCACGCCTTCATCACCTCCGTCGAAGGAAAGTTTTGCATTCCGTTTCTCCATTACGCTGAAAGCATTCCGCGTGTAACCACGGAGCATCCAAAAGCGGCTCGTTGCGACTGCCATTGTTCTCGCATGGGATCTCGGTCTTTCACTGAACGATCGATGTGATTTAGACCGAGACGATGAACTGAATTTCCAGAAAACGCTCGAGGAATGGAAGCAAAAGTCAATACCTGGGTAACCATGGTAACTTTTACGACAATTCGCACAAGAAATTACACACAATTTCAATCTCTTTTTTTACTCGGATGAGCGTCTCCGGACGATATTCCCCGAAAGATCGCGTCCGGGGGAATATCCCCTCCCCGAAAAACCCATGGAAGCGGGGAACGGGGTTTCGCGGATCTTCCAATATTTTTGGGTGCATGCACGGATGTTGTCCCTGGAGGCCGAAGGAGGTTCATCAAACAACTCTCCAGCCTGAGCCCATACCTAATCCAATTAGCCTTTTCTTTCTCCTTTTCCGTGCCTTTCCCCTTCCCCACGGATGATAGGAAACTCCTCGTGTGTCATCGTCCATCAGGGGAAAATCGCATCAAACTCCTCTCCATCATGCATCCTGAATCCGGCCATTGTTTCACGAAAGTGTTTCCCGTTGGGTTTTTTTTTTCTGCGTTTCTTCCCCTTCGCTTCTCTCCCCTCTTCGCGTTCCTCGATGCGAGTCATTCCTAGCAAGAACTTGCCTTTTCACCTGATGCACTTTTTCACCCTTTCCAACTCGGAAACGAGGCCTCTCGAAGATCTCGATCGTCTTGGCCTTTATTGATGACGAGACTGTGAAAGACAAGGGAGCCCAGCGTTTTGAAGGGACTTCGAGTTGGCTTGCATGCCTGGGAAATTTAATTTTATCTGATAATTTCTCAGGAGCAATCACGTTTACGCATTTCTCCGCTATACCTGTAGGAAGGAATAGCTCCGTAATAAAAAAAAATTAATTATCAAAGCAGGCTAATTTCATGGAATTTTTCATTCCTTCGCTTCTTTACTTCTATAGAAGGCACTTCATAAATGTTTATAGGCCCCTTCTTACGCTGTGCAATCTTGTACCGTACGTCGGAGAAGCAATGCAGCCTCTCTGCCGCCAAACTCCCTAAAGAAAAACGAATTCTGAGTTCCTATGCCGGTGGATTTTCTACACGTAAGGTGTCTTTTTTTTATTAGGACCATGAGGGAAGGAATGCATGTGAGGGAGCGGGGAAAGAAGAGGAAATCCTTCATCGAACGTGGCATGTGGTTTAGCTGTTTATCTCCACTCTTTCCATCAACACCTTCGTCTCGGTGGGATATGTATCTTTTATCCTTCACGTTGCCTTTGGGTTGACGGTCGCAACTTCATGCCATTCATCATTTAGTATTTTAGTCCTTGCAATTCGATATTGCAGGGAGTCTCCTTTCCCGAAGAAACGAGGACACTCATGGTCAAGTCCGTTCTGTCTGGCTGACTTCTTACCTTTGTTGTCCTACCAGTAATTTAAGCATTTCTGGCTTCATCACTGTAAATTTCGATATGCAGACATATGCGTACATGATAAAAAAAAAGAGTTGGACTTTTGGGAAAAATTAATGCAAAGAATTTATATTGCGAAATTTTTTCATTGCGAAATTTGCTCAATGCGGGAAAGACGCAAGCAACCGGTTCTCTTTCTGAATCCCAACCCAATTCCAATGCACACATGCAATCTTCAGCCTAGGTCATTGGGAGGAGGATGTCATCTACCAGAGTTGCCAGTTCCATTCCAGCCAACAGCCATCATTACTGAGGGATCCGTTGTTGACAAACGCTGTCAGTGTAGACAGGGTTGCTAGCATGCTACATCTGGCGATCTTGCATGTACTCTTCTCCCATCTCTTAATCCATACCTACTTGGCAAACTGAACTGGACTTGCCCAGCTTTTTTTTTACCTTTGTGAACCAGAAGATGTACTTGTATGCGATGTTGTCGAAAGTTCCATCTTGAGCCATATGGCACGTCGTGCGCTAAAAATAGTCCTTTGTGGATCCTCAGATTTCTTTCAGCAATGAATCAAGCATAGAAAAGGTTTTCCCTTCTCGGATCTGGAATATCTGGCATCACCATCCAGCTCCTATAATCACGTCCGTTTATACTATTATATTTATCTGTACGAGTGAAAGCATGCTACTGTTAATTAGGATTGATCAGACCTCCGTCATTAAATGATTAAATTACGAATATTATAAATTATTCCTGGGCTTTTCATTGTCATAGACTACTTTGATATCTCGATCGGATTTTGTTCCATTTTGCTTCCTTGGAGGCAACGATGACGCTCGACTGCCCCCTGCACTTCATAGATGATTGAGGCTTTACCAATCGAAGGAAAACTGACGTCGCCCGCTAAATATTTATGAGGCTGTATGATGAGAAGCACGCTTCCGATCGCACCAGGGTAAACATTTCTTTAAAAAATAAAAAAAAATAGAGCGGGTACGTAAACACAGCGGGAGCGCAAACGTTAGAGAACATCATGAACAGAATCCTTCAGTTACGCATATACAAGTGTTAATGAGCATGGAATGTCGGCCCTCGCTGCACCCACCGGACCGTGACGACAGTCATAGGCACAGTTCAAGTCGAGCCGCCTTGCTTGGAGGATGACACAGCTTCAGCGAGTGGTATCTCCTGCATGGCCTCGTCGAGCGGATCTTTCTTAGAATCCGCCTTGAGTGCTGCTAACGCGGGAAGCCGAAGTTGCATGCGGATGTAGATGTAAGGGGAAATTTCATAAGAAATTAAACGATGCCTGGAAACCGAATTGTATTACCTGCGTAGTTTACTACAATTCCATTTCATGGGCTCATTTCGTACCACACTTTGCGAGACGAGAATGTGCCTTGTCGCTGCTTTCTTGCGCTATTAGATCCAAACCAAAATATCGTGTTAAGTGAGTGAAGAAGAGTTGTCCAACGAAAATAAATATGGTACTGAAAAGATTGGACGGAATCGGGAGAGTGGAAATGAGGAGTTCTATAAATAAATAAAGGGGGAGGACAGAAGTGGTCTCCAAAGAAAAAGTCGAATCAATATTCACAAAAGGAAAATCTATACTTGAGTAAATGACTTCAATTATCATGAGTGTTGCTGAAAGAGAACGAATAATAAGAATTTAAATTTGAGAATATTAATTAATAGTATGAAGTTTAACCAATCTAATCGAATCTTCCATCAGCCTATAGTTTCGACTCCAAATCAGATCAGGAAAATATATGAAGATGGAGTGACATGATAATATCCTGCATGCCAACTTTCTCGATTGAATTTCAAATTATTCTGCATTGATTTATATACGGGTAACAGTAGTCAATTAGTCGTTCACTCTATATTAGAGAACAACACAGTAGTCTGGTTTAAAATAGTTTAATATTTGATATAACAATGTAATTTATTGTGTCCTTCCCATGGCTCCAATTCAATAAGAAATCTGGAGTGACATTGAGTCGACGAATATTTACCGATCATTGGGGGAGACTAAGTTAAGGTATTGGGACTGGGCTTTTACAAAAACTATTGGATATCAGTTTCAACCGTGGTAGTAAATGACTGGCAGCCCTATTAATTGACAATATTATATCAATACATCTGTTTATATTTACTTGCCATGAGCGTAAGAAAATAGAATGAAATACGAAGCAGAAATTTTAAAAATAAATAAGAAACAGAAATAGAACATTTGAAAGATATTCGAGTCTCCACAAGGATATGAAATTCTCGTGTTCCATTCTCTCCTCTGTCGCTGCCCGATTATCGATTGCATTTCCAAGCTGATGCCTTCAACCATGCGTCAATCGATAAATCAAGTTCCATCCATCCAGCTCTCTACCCAACTCAGAAACGAGATTAACAGGGTAGAAAAAAAAATCACCAAGTAATTTCTCCACTGTTGTCTCCAGAACCGGTTCTGTGCGGCGTTCTCCCCCTCCGTAAAAGCGGTTTTTTCTTTCAGAGTTGCATGGAAAATACACGGTGGTCACGACAGATTATGACAGGATGTTAGTTGATTTATCGCCTTCTTCAGTTCTGGTAACATGGCAAATACTGATGGCTGATGGCTGATGATACTCAGAAAGGCAAGGCGGACGCTGTGGATCGTTGCAGGTGGAAGAGCCAGCCGCCTGGTTTCGAATTCTGATTCCCTTCAATGAATTCGTCTATCGTTTCCTTTCCTCTATATTACTGCACTCTCAGCAGAAAGGGTTTGTGTTTCATCCTCCTAAGGATTTATACCTGAAAAAAGGATTAATGCAGCGTAAAACCTCTGGTGAAGGACTTTTATCCGTTATAAAACCCTCACCTAGTAAAAATCCTCGGAAGTTTTACATTCATCCCAAAGGGTTCATCAAAAAACCCTCGCGATCGAATCGGTTTTGCCTGTAACCCCTTTTGGATATACAGTATATTTAACATCTTAACAGGGGTTAATCTTTTATCCTCAAAAAAAGATAAATGCCCACCTCGACTGGTTCTTATGAAACCTTTCTGAAGAGGATGTATAAATATATATTCAAAAAAGGATGCATACAAATCTGCGGTTATTTTTGGCTCTCTGGGGGTCCGCTCTTTGCCTCTCCTCCGTCTTCTCTTCCCCTTCGGCATCGCCTTAGTCTCTAACGGACAGAGCATCTGATAACTTGCGTGTCAGTTTTGTGCTGGTTCGAGCCATGGAAGTTTCCGAGACGGGAACCCATCTATGTTCAGCAGCTGGGACCTTGCTTGGAGATTCTGAAAGGTGAGTTTTCCATTCATATTCTGAGAGTTTAATGCAAATTACTATCCAACACATCGAATGCATAGGTTCACGTACCATACGTCGTTATTACTGTAACATACCCCCACCACTATTCACAATTTCCCGCGTTTATTTATTTTATTTATGTCTTCTAAAGACTATCTACGTTTACCTAGACAGTTATAATTTGATGATCTGACACTGAATTTTGAAGCATAGGTCAAATCGTACATGCCTGACGGCATTGGGTCAGATCTTAATCTAATCTAAGTCCACTTATGGATTAGTCAACTTTGTCAATTTGGGATGGCCATCTCTCAGGGGCGTGCATCGGATTTCAGGAAGGAAAAGCTCAGTACTAAGACAGCTGACTTACGCGAGAGGGGAAGGGGAAAGGGGTTGCGACGAGGCTGATCAGCCAAGGGCATTGTCAAGCCCCCTGGCAACACCCTGAGACTACCTCTCCCTCTCCCTAGCACCTGCCATCGATATAGCGCGTGTCCACGCAGTCAAGACTGTCCACTTATACCCACGTTTATTGCGTCAAAGAGCAAATGATATTGAGAGCTCAAACGACATAAAATGCACTGAACAAGACTTCGGAAGCCTGCTCGGTGCAAACAACGTGACTGCGTCCGACTGACTCAACTTCTTGAGAAAATTGCAGATCGCTGCTTTCAGCACAATGCCACTGATGGGAGGGCCAGGAACGGTGGTGAACATCGACGATTCCTTCATTCGGATTCTTCGAAAGAAGTTTCCGAGTTCTATATATCTTTTGCTCTTTGACGCAATAAACATGGGTCTAAGCCAGCGGTTCTCAAACTGTGGGTCGCAAAGGGGTCCCAGTGGGATTGAAAATAATTAAGAAATATCTTTTTCTTCACAGATTTCACAAAGCCAATCGAACCATGTTTTCCGAGAGAAAAATTTCCGAGGAACTTCTTCCTATTCCTTCCTATTCCTTCCTTCCTATGAGAAACTCCAATTGAGGAATAACCCAGTCAGCAGGTCATTAGGGGCATAGTAGAATAACAGGTGAAAGTAGAGCCTCAGCGGCTCTAATAATAGCATCTCTGGCGATAACTTTGCCCACAATCACCACGGGAAGTTGGGGGTGAGTAAAGGCAAAACTGTCGTTAGAGGTGGAATGTGTGGGTGTGGGTTATGTGATTGTGGATCCGGTAGCACTAACCTCTTAGCGAGAAAATCCGAGACTATTGCCTTTTCCAGTTGGGATATTAAATGGTGACCCAGTCAATAATAATAGTGATTTGTATCGTGGGGATGAAATATCGGGGTTACTATTTGCATGAGATGCCTAATTGAATCTGCATTTTCTTCTTGGTGGTCAGCAAAAGCAGATAGTAACCGAATCACAGATGAAGCGACCTGCGGATGAGAATCAGCAGCAATATGCCTCGTTTGGATCGCATTTTCTCAGCAAAGCAGGCTCACCCATCACACTGAATAATGAGTAGCGCTAATTAATGATGTTTTCAACGCTTTTTACGATTAAATATAAATTTAAAAGAGAGTTACATGGCGTTTCATTTCACTTTAATGAGCAGCCCAGGATGCATATCCCATTAGGTTTTTCTATACCATTTACTGGATTTCTCTTCAGCCTGAAAATTAGAGGTCGCAAGCCTTCGGCTTCCACGAAAAGGGGTCGTGGACCCAAAAAGTTTGAGAACCGCTGGTCTAAGCAAACGGTCTTGACTGCGTGGGCACATACTATTGGGTTGGAAAGAAAGTCTTGCAACACTTTCTAAAACTATTTATAAAAATTTTCAAAGGAATGATGGGCGGGGCTTTGCATTTGTATACGCTGGAATGTTCTCGAAGCTTCTGCCCTCGGGATATATAAGGCGGCTTCTGCCATCAGTTGGCAGCCATGGCTCCGATCGAACGAGCAACTCTTCGCCCCATCATCTACTACGAGTTCCTCCAAGGACACTCTGCGAGAGCCGCCGCGGACAACATCTGCGCTGCATTCGAGGGCAACGTCGTCCACAATTCCACGGTGTCTCGATGGTTGAAACGCTTGGAATCTGGCAACACGACCTTCGGAGATCGACCACGCTCAGAACGTCCACCGACAGTCGATGACGAAGCCCTGCGGAACGCCCTCGACGCGAAGCCGAACGCCACCACTCGCGAATCGGCGACTACACTTGGAGTCACCCATATGGCCATCGGCAACCATCTGAACGACCTCGGCTATCGGAAGGTTTACTCGACATCGGTCCCTCATCGGCTCGGCGACTCTGACAAAGCAAGCCGTGTCGGTGTCTGCGAATCACTGCTCCTTCGTCCGCACAGAAAGGACCTTCTGAAGGAAATCGTTACTGGAGATGAGAGCTGGGTCCTCTACGTCAACCATACTCTTAAGAGTCAATGGCTTCCAAGAGGAGAATAGCCGCCACACGAACCGAAACCAGGGTTCCACGAGAAGAAGGTTCTTCTCTGCTGTCGGTGGGATTCAGAAGGAATGTCGTACTATGAGCTCCTGCCAACCGGTACCACCGTGACTGCCGTCGTCTACGCTGCTCGACTTCAGAAGTTGGATGGCGTCATTCAAAAAGAGCGTCCCAAACGCGACAAAGTTCTCCTTCTGCATGACAACGCTCGTCCACGTGTTGCGAAGATGACTCGCCAGACGATTTCGGAACTGGGCTGGGAAGTTTTACCCCATCCAGCGTATTCTCCGGACTTGGCCCCTTCCGACTATCACTTGTTCCGGGCCCTCAAGAATCACCTGCGGGACAAGGCCTTCGACGATCGAGCACAGCTCGAAAATGATGTCGGCCGTTTCTTCGCTTCGCAATCGCCAGAGTTCTGGGCAAAGGGCATCGAGCAGTTACCCGTGCGTTGGGAACATGTCATAAACAACAGTGGTCATTACATTGTAGACTGAAATTGCATTTCAATAAAGTTATAACATTTTGAAAAATTTGCGCAGAGTGTTACAAGACTTTCTTTCCAACCTAATATTTCAATGGTAGAGGCTTACACAGGGAAGGAGTGGGCTCAGAGCTATGCCACAAGCTTAGGGCCTGACGACGCCCTCGGCTGATCAGCCTCTCGGAACACCCTCCCTCTTCCTCGCATAATTCAGCCGTTTTAATAATGAGCTTTCCCTTCCTATGATCTTGCGTTTACCCATGAGATACGGTCATGCCAAAGTAGACAATGTTGTCAGTAATCCTTAAGTGGACACGAACTATACTATTACCAAATTTCCCCCTTTCTTAAATAAATCGATTCGCTTCTTTTATATTTTCCAGGATGTGGCTCTTGAAGTCCCCAAACCCTTAATTGTTGGCGAGGACCCCTACTCTATTTATACGGAGAGTCAGCAAGTCACGCACACCATGGCAGCATATGAGGAAGCCCTCAAAAAACTATTCTATTCCTACTAGACATATTCCATCCGTCATGCAGTAGTGGTCATCAACACTTGCTCCACGAATGAAGGGATTGTGTAGCCCACAGAATGGGACTTGCCGGCGAAGGTCAGAAAGCTGGCTAATTTCTCTAATTCTCGACGCTATTTTCACAATTGCTGCTAGCATTCATTGTCATGTTTTCAAATAAAAGCAATTCATCATTCACTAGGGTGTGCCCCAAAATTCCGCACAGCATAAATCTTCATCTTGGATAAATATTAACCCCTTCAGGAGAGGTTGGTTATAAATCCCTTTTGGGACGAATATCAATCCATTCAGGAGCGGTTACATGTGAATCTCTTCAGAGGTAAATGTCAATCCTTTAATGAGCGGAATGAAAATCGCCCCGGGGCAAATGGGCGGATAAATATAGAATTTTCCAGCTACATAGTTATCCCTCTTCCAAAGTTTCTTATGAAATCGGAGGAAGGGATTCATACAGAGCCAACAAGGATAAACACGAAACGCTTGAAAAGGTTATTTGTAAAACCCTTTCCAGAGGTTTCATACAAACCCGGCCTCGGATTCATGAGTCAGGTATAAATCCTCAAACGGTTAAATCGCAAGCCTTTTACGGCTGACAGTGGTACCATTTATGGTAAATGCGAAAAGGGTACCTTATTTTCCAGTGATCGCACCACATTCGTTTCTGGGTGTTACTTTTCGCACATAGAGACACATATAGTCAAGAAGTTTCCGATGAAGCGAACAAACTCAGGCATCTTCTGGGCGCGCGGTTTCGGAATTCAAACGCGTGAACTGGACGGGAAAAAGTGTTCACTGAAGCAGAACCAGAACGGAACGATCGAGCGAATGCGTCCTGAAACGAACGGATTGGCGCCGAAAAAATGTCAAATTTTGAGATTCAGGGATTTCATTGCGCGCAAGGCGAGAATCAAGGTGCGACAGGATTGCACAAAATTACGATATTGGATTTGACTGCAAACGGAAAATTTCCATCTGGATCTCGAAATCCTCGAATGAATCGAGATGACGTCAAAAGCTGAAGATGCAATTGCGGGTGAAGTATATATATAAAAGATATCGTGAGGAATATACAATGTATATTCCTCACGATCTATTTCCGCTATTTACTCATGGAGGAGAAAAAGGATTTTTTCCGAATGGCTTCGGGAAAGCGGGGTAACCAAGGCGAGAATGAAACGCGCACATTCCAAGTTCGACTGCGCCTCGTCACAACTCGACCGGACCGCGAGAGTACGCGCAGTACTTAAAGCTACGGTGAAGGACTGACGAAGATTTGCAGCCTGCAATGCGGGGAGGCACGATCCCCTTCGCGCTCTGATGGGCGAGGCTGCCGCGCAGGATGAGCGAGGAAGACGGTCGTTCGAGTTTCAAGGCCGTTTCAAACTTTGCGGTTCCGGCGCACGAATGCAATTGTTTGTATGCATGCTCATTAGCGTTGGAACGCACGCGAGTCCGGACGCATCCGAACGCATTTGCAATGGAGGAAACGCCATGTGTGGACAAGAGAAAAAAAAAAGAGAGGAAAATGCATTTCCTCCACAGCTTGCGAGTGTGCGTGGACATGCACGCACAAGTGTCTTCCCTTGCGTTCGAACGTGAGCGGACGCGTGCAGGAAGCATGTCGCATGGATCGCTAAACCGCACGCGTCGCATGCAAAAGAGGTAGAGTGCGTCTTTAGCAAAAATTGAATGTCGAAGCAATGTTCGATCGATGTTGTTCAACAACTTGCAACAGAGAAACAGACAACATCCAATCAACATCGTGTGCTAATCCGGGAAGAGTCCCTGTGCCTTCTTTGTTGCACGACGAACGAAGACGAAAAGGAAAGCAGATGGAGCTTAATGACGCGTGATGTACGTCGGAATGACGGACTGAAAAGAGACCTATGGACAGATTTTCACGATTCAAGTGTGAATGACCTCGTCAGGTGACCTGGAGTCGATACTCATTCAATCTAAATTTTAAAAGTTCCTTCCGTTTTCACGTAACTGGGCCCAAAAATCTCGCGATAAGAACAGCACCGTACAAAATTCATCCCCAGGCTCACAGCCGACAAAGAGAGTACGTGGCATTGTCGGCTACGGACGTTGTTGCCATGGCAACTGTCGGCAATGATCATGCGTCATAGTTTTGTCGTGTCACCAGATCCGTCGCCAGCTTACCACGGTGCTTCGCGTAAGTCTGCCGAATGCAGTTGGTGATTTACATTTAAAGTTTTGGCATTTCTCTCAAAATGCGACGGAAAAGGCGGGGAAGTTTACATTATTCTGCGGCGCGATCGTGTGAGAAAGAGAAACGTTCTGGAATCGCAGCCAGCCGATGAAAGAGGAGATTGCCGTGCACGAAGTGCTTTCGACTCATTTCACTCCGTGAGTTCACGGGCCTTCACACTATAGTGCCGAATGAGAAAAGTCGGCAGTGAGTTATGTCAAAATTTTGACAATTTCGTCTTCTCTTACTTCCTGGGATTGCATCGACTCCTAATTCCAACGCGAGAATGGCTCAAACAAAGATCACATCCTCTGCAGCAATTGGTTGGGGATTTCAACAGCAGGCCCGCCCAGAGGCCCCCCCCCCCCCCTCTGGAGGGAGGAGGGGGGGTCGCCCCGGGCATCGCGTATCAAGGAGCCCCAAGGGGACCTCCAATGAGACCCACTGCTGCTGTCCCGAAGGGGCCCATTCAGCCCCATCCATATAGTAGCCTCCAAAGGGCTGCCGATTTTGTTTCGCCCCGGGGGTCCGGAGACCTCTAGGCAGAAATACATTGACGATTGTTAACTTCTAAAAGTCAGAAGTTCTGGTTTTGGTTCCTCAGCTGGCCTCATATATAAGTCAATTCTTACAAGAAATGGTATCTCTGAATTCGGTCACCAAATCCGAGTGAGGCCGACAAATTCTGGAAGATGCGAAATGAACCGCCGAATCCAGCGTTCGCCGCCTTGCTGGAATACCAGTTATGGAATATTAATAATGTCTGTGCCTCTACACCTTCGTAGGGCTTCTCTCCTTCGAACTGTACTTCATGTTTTTTCGGATCATTCACCCTCTTGAGATTTCAAGGCTACTCATACATTTATCAGGAACTTCAAGATTATTTACTTTAATTCAAGCAAGGAAAGGCTGCGACTAATAAGTTTATTGTTCTTATAGTTCAGAACAATAAACTGCATTTTTCCTTTCTCCATTTCTCCTCTTCGATTTTTTTTTTACGTTTACATTTTATCCATCGAAATTTGGCACATCAGCATTCCTAAGCACACCGAGTGACAAGAGGCGCGCCTCATCGTGAAACCTTTGGCTCCCTCGTGACTTGTTCGGCAGAAGTTAAGTGAGAATGAGGATTCCCGTGAGAGAACTACGGTCTCCATGGTCTTGGGAAAACATAAGAGATGCCGGGCAAGGGTCTGTGTCCTCTGGGACTTGCTTCGCGACAGTTCTCTCTCCCTCTCTCTGTCTTCTCTCTTTTCCTGCGTTCGAGTTCAGTCCTAGAGCCAATATCCAGAGAATTGCTTCTTTTGTGAGAGGATTCCTGTGGAAAGCCTCATTGATATAGGAGGCAACGCGCGGAAGGGATTTCGACAAGGTGAGCACCAACACGCGTACTCGGATCGCTCCAAAATTGTTTAGACTTTGCATTTAGACTTTTTGCATATGGATAAAGGCTGATTGGTTCAAGTCCGCTTATTAGTTGAATTCGCTTTTCGGTAACTTGTGCGAATTTCGTCCTAGTCTCTTGAAATTTAGTATTAGAAAAAGAACTTTGAATGGAAGAAGGTAGAAACGGGGATTCTCCCCAGAGGTCTGGCCGTGACCCGCCGATTATTTTCTGCGATTGTGAGAGAGTCTCCTCGGCTGATGCTTGTCTAAATAAAATGCTTCTTCACGTGCAATGGTGTTGAAAAGGTGCCGCCTCTTCACGTGACAGAAAAGTGACGAAAGACGATCTTCAATCTGGGCACCCTTTGACTGCAGTGATTCTGGTAAACATTCACTTATTGCAGTCGCTGACAAAAACAACCTTTTCGTCAAAAATCACCTTGAACGAATATCCTTATCAGCGAGTGCAACATGTCAATTTTTTGCATGTGTCACAGCCGCCAGAGGGCGGTAATTCTTATTGAAGATAACTTTTCTTGCTATGGAGAGAAGTGGTACCAGAGCACAAACGTAAATGAAAGAGCTTAGGTCTCCGAAACCCTCGGAACCTCATCGAAACGTCACCTTCAGAGGTTCGTTTACAGCTGTAGAATATCACGAAGGTGATGATGCATCTGTGCAACCATGGGCGGAGTCGCTGTTCACGAGATATAACTACTTGCTTCCACTCAAAATGCTTCAATCCAGCTAAATGTTAACGGAACTGGACGAAACTTGCTCAAGCAATCTGAAAGTGCATTCTGGAAATGAGTGAGCTTGAACCATTTCGTATCTATTTGTGGGTAGAAAGTCTTTAGATATTTGGGGTGACCCGTGTAGATCACCCGATTTTGTCCATTAGATATTTACGATCCAAAAATTTCCGGGGAGAAATGAGTTCTTCAAGATACCCTCGCTGTCGTATCTGCGGATGAAGTTATTTGTTGCAACAGGCATTTTGGACTCATCTATAAGTTGAGCATATATCCACGCCTTAGGAAAAAAAAATTAATTAAGTAAAAACAAGAGAGAAAGAGATAACATAAATTCACATGCCGGGCTTCCCTCCAATCCCAAGATGGAGGAGGCGAACCCCCCCCCCCTCCCAGCGATATCCTGGTTACGCCACTTCTTGCCGGAGAGATGACCTCTCGAGTTAAGCCTCATCCCATGAGGTGCTCTGACTCAACTTCTAGTACCAGGGCTGGATTAAGGTTTCAGGTTCCCCGAGGCAAAACACGCAGGACCTTCACCCCTTGGTGCAATCTCGGGAGGGAGAGATTGAGAAGGGGGAGGCGATCCGCGATGAAATCTTATAATCTCGTTAACTCGTTTTTCATCATATCCCGGGGTTTGACGCTCGTCAACCGAGGCTCCCCTTGGCCGTGCATTGTTCGCAGTAATCTGGCCGAGGATATACTGCTCTGAGTGAATGCGGGATAGTGAAGGCCTCTGAGTGAAGGCCGTCTTGTCGTGCACGAGAGCCAGGCAGTGGGAAGGAAGAAGTTCCTCGTTAGGATGCTAAATTAAGCAAGACGACCTAAAAACCTTCGTCGCCAACTTGTGTGAGTCGAATGTAAAAAACTAAACTGCGCCTCTGAGTTTTATTGCATACGGTATACGGTTTTTTTTTTTAATGCAGCATGAATGGATGGATTACATTGGAAGCTTCACGATACAATAATCTAAATATGCAAGCCAACCTAAGTAAACTGCCAGACTATTGTATTACCTGGCCCAAAGGAGAAAAGAAGAGGCATTTGTAACAACCAAGGATGCCTGGCGTCAACTCAACATGAGCATTATCAAGCATTATCTTCCCGGGAGGAGTCCTATCGATCCAGAGAATTCCATTTCATATTTGTGCGTTATCAACAGAAAATCTAGATTGGAAAGAGCAGAGGAACACCATAACAATCACAACTAACCTTGTACTTCCTGTGCTGAAACGAAACCTGAGAGAGCTTCTGAAAAGAAGAAGAGGCCGAAGCAGCCGCGGAAATGATTTGCCCCATCCTGGAATATGCTTGAGAGATATGAGACCCTCATGAGACACAGGTTTGATTCACAGGCTTGAGAAAATGCGGAATTGAGCAATGGTTACAGCTGTGACGCAGACTGGTGGCAAGCCCGAACAACTACACGTGAGAATGGCTATTTGCGAAAAAAAAGAGACTAGGAAAGGTATGCAGGTTTAGACACTACAATGTGTGCATGAAATTGCCTCGTTTCATATCTCGAACGGATGACGGTCTCGTGTCCATAGGAAGATCATGTCCAGCAGTGGGTTTTCCGTTTCAATATCTGCAACGATGGAGATTCTGCCTGTGCAGAAGTATGGAAATCGCTATAGCTGCCGGCACTTCCATTAGGATATGTGTTTAATTGATGCTTCTTCCGTCTCTCTGTTCGGCTCGAGAGTCATAATCATTTCCCTAATTACTTTCAGCTACAGTACATTTTGTTTTGACTACGAGGGCATCTCATCAGGAGTCAGGAGTCAGGAGAGTTAGTGATATCAAGAGGCGATTTCGCCCATTTCGATATCACGTGTCGAGGTCGAGCGTTCCTTAATTTTAGGGTAGGCCTAACCCTCTTAAAGCTATATATTTTTGTATTTTTGTTTTTTTTTTTTTT
>CAJPEV010000259.1:86460-125512 GCA_905338385.1 Darwinula stevensoni
GTTGAGAGTCCCGAATGAGCGCGTTTCCTTCGAGGAAATCCAAGAGATGGTCCCTTAGTATGCTCTCCATGATCTTCCCTGGGATACTCGTGAGACTTACCGGCCTGTAATTTCCTGGATTACTCTTTTCGCCCTTCTTAAAGATCGGTACGACGTTTGCGCGTCTCCAGTCCTTAGGTACTTCCCCGCGCGAGAAGCTGCAAACTCATGCAAACCAATTGGATTTAAGAACCGGAAAGGAAGGGGTTGGAGTTGTGCTGTACTAACATGAGAGAGGTACGAGAATTGTCCCGTGTCGAGAACCTTCCGGCTGCATCAGACGGAAGAAATGTTAACAAATCAATGGGATCAGGCGCGGGAATGAGAAGAAATCCGGAAAACCAGTGCTTCGAGGGTGCACAAGTCATGATGGTCGCCGCCAATGTGTGGGGCATGGAAGCATGATGTACACCCAGGCTTCTCAGGCCCGAATGCTGAAACATACTTTAGGTAGCGGTTCTTTTAGAATATATGGACGCCTCTGGGAAGAAAAAGAGCTCTTTAGCTTAAGGGTTTAAGCTAAAGAGTTATTTTTCTCACGTTTGGGTTTACGTTCTTTAATGACCGTTAACTAAAGGTTTCAGCATTCAGGCTATAGCCTGTTGACTTGAAAAGAGACCTTACGCTCCTGAATGAGTGTTCAATCTGATTGCGTAATTGACTTCGGTAGTTTTTACCATTGTTTCGTGAATCAGCGCATCGAAAACTGGTTTTAAGCCTAGGCCTATCATTGAATTTGATGTAGCGAGTTTGTTCTGAAGGATCTTGATGATACCGTTCCTCACTAAACTCACAAGGGGAAGACGAAAAATTCATCGAGGAACGTAGGCCTATGCAAGTATCAACAATAGCCATGTGAATCTAAAAGTAAGAATGAGTTTATTTTTTTCTGAGAGGTACAAGAGAATATCCACCAAATTCCTTTCACCCCTTTCACCCACTTTCCACCCTTTCAAAAATAAAAACCCAAAGGGTGCCTCCATCATCGCCTCAGTAAAGCAAATCTGTATTCCTCAGGGTTCACACTAGCTTTTTAAAATCTTGAGTCCTGGCTCCTAGTTTCAGTAATGGTTAAGAGTCAAGAGAGTTAGTGATATCAAGAGGCGATTTCGCCCATTTCGATATCACGTGTATTGCCTCATCCAATTCAACGTCGTCGAATGTGTCGAGAGACCTATCGTTGTTTCGACCAACGTGGAGAACTTTACACTTACTTTTATTAAACCTCATGAGCCATTTCTTGCTCCACTTGTCGAAAAGACTTAAATCTCGCTCGGCTCTAGCCCTATCCACCTCCCCCCTTATGGTAAAACCTATCTTTGTGTCGTCAGCAAATTTACTTATCTTACCCTCTACGTCCAGATCCAAATAATTTATGTAGACCATGATTATGTTAAGCATGTACCCCCTAATGAAATTGCACTCCCTCAGTCTCCAATGTTTCCCAATGAATTTAACTGGAACATGCTCCATCGATTGGGCTTCCTTATATATATAAAATATAAACCACCCCCCTAACCTAACCTAACCTCACCTGGCCTAACTTAAGGAGCAACACAATCTCCCTAGAGGGTATGTACTTCACCGTGACCCCTAGCTTCAGCTCAGTGGGAACATGTTCAGGTGGTTGCCAATGAGTCCCATGGACTTAGATGTTTTACAAATATGAGTCAGGGACTCACTGTAGTAAGTTAATGTGAACCCTAATTCCTTCATCCGTCAATATGATACTAGGTCTCCCTTAGCAAAGAATACAGCCTGAACCCAGCCTGGCCAGACAAGATTGCCTGTGTGCCCGCAATACTACCATCATGCCATGGTATTACATGACAGTTCCAGGGGTGGTTCAGAAGCATTGTTGTAGCTTGTGTGGTCTATACCCCCAAATGGTACCCTGTTACCATGTCTCGCTAGAGCACATTAAGCTCAACTTAAGCTGCTATAAGTTGTCAACTGACATTTCAGACTTTGGCCAGGCCTTTCATATCTATTAGTATGATTACTGAGGCTCATAGTAATATTATAGCTGTCAATCATAATTTTTAAAAGTAGGTTTTAGCTCTTTTGCAATATAGCATGTCATAGTGAGAAGTAATAGTCATTTCCCTTTTGTATTTCAAAACTCACTGGTGAAGGGGTTACCAGCATGAATGTAAGGGCCTGTAACCAAAGGCAAAATAAGGCCATATAATCTGGCAATGACAAAAGCCATATGCATTGGAGGTAGTGGGCTAGGCTTTTTTAAACCCTGTTGTGTACATGCCTGAATTATCTTGTGTTGACCTAATGCCAAGGAGTGGAAAAATCTCATTGACCCTGCTGACGTATTCAAAGTACCTGGATGCCATGAGGTTAAATATGCAATGTATACATAAATATTGTCTGCCATGTTCCAGTGTGCACCCAAACAATGGATAATGAATCATGTAAAAAGGTGGTAGATAAAACATAAAAAAATCAAGAAGTAGAAAAAGAAATCTGATTTTTAAATTAAAAAATGTTTGTTGTGTTTAAAGAATCATTGTTTTTACCAACCCTGCTAAATACTTAGTATTTAGCAGGGATACATATGGATTTCTAATATAGATGAAAATGGGATAATATTCATTTCAAATTCTTTTCTGAATATGCCAATTTGAAATTTTTTATATCATTAAATTTGAGGTAGGGTAAACACCCCAGTTTTTAGCCATGCTGATATGACTCCCTTAGGAAGTGAACACCCTGTGTGCACACTGGGAAACACTAGTAATAGGTCCTTGTATGGGAAGATGTGGATAGAATGCTTGAAAATGGCCAGATTAACTAATTATGCTGGATTTAAGCCTCACTGGCCAACAACTGTAGACCAGCCAGAAACTAGGGTGCTTACCCTATTGGGTACAGAAATTCTGGTTTGAATCTTTTACAAATACATCTCCATGATCAATGTCATGGAAGTGAATTCTCTCTCTAGCTACAGTTATTCTCACCAGAAATCTCTAGACAGGCTAAGAAAACGATACCACAACCAGAGCACCACAATGAGCAGATATCAATTACCTATTCTTTGCTGTTAAGTGATAGTGCATTCTAGAAATACCGGAAGGACAGAAGTTGATACTAGTACTGAAATGCATGAACAAATGAACATTTGTCATGGTGAGGGCTCTTACATGGTGAAACTTCAAAATATTTTAAGATTTCAAGGCGTAAATACTATGGATGGGTATTTTGTAAAAAAAAAAGCTCATAAGCATATGTCATGTTGCAGCAAAAGATATTGATGGATTCATCACATTATACCTATGGTAAAGACTTATTATAGCCTCTGGGTCCATTTGCACAATGCATCATCAGGTTGTGAGACACTTCACTCAAAGATGCCCTTCAAGGTGCCCTTTTTCAGATTAGAATGGTAGCGTCCCAATTGAACTACAAAAATCCCTGATATTAATTCACTGGAAAAATAAATGGCATTTTCTTGATTTAACTCATGTGGTATACATAAAGGATAGAGTTCTTGGGAAAGTCACATGTTTTCTACTTCTTCGCAAATGCATTCAGGTATGTTGGATGGATTCCTGGCATCAGAGGGAATAAAATGAGCCAAAGTTGTTTGATCTCAGAAGATCATATTTCATACATTAAATTATATTTAATGTCATGTTTGAAGGTATACAGTTATATTTTGACTATATATATGGTGTTCTTTGGTCATGGTTTTCTTCAACAAGTTTTTGTAACCTCATTTACTGTGGTATTCTTGCCAGTGGCCCTAAACTTTCATTTCACAAATTAGCTCCTACTACCCCCTCTGCCTATTCTCAAATTTATTTTTGCCTTGTCTCACTATCATTTAAATATAAGATTATATTTTGGTCATGTTTAATGATTTTTTAAATCATGTTTCATAGTCATTCAACCAACTTTTAGGGTCATTATTATCCAACTTATACTCAGAAGTTTGGTATATTTTTAGAGGCTGACATGTATTTTTTTGGTGATCTATTTTATGCAGACTTATCAGTATGAGATTCAATGACAAAACATTGATCTCTCTGTGCTTGTCACGGGGAAGAGAAGACTTGGAGGGTCGTTTGAGTCATCGCTTTGACCCAACTTTTAATGGGTCAGTGAGTGAGTCAAGTCAGGAGAGGTGGTTCAAACTTTGTGGGAACCTTCTGTTTTCCTTCCGCTTAAATGAATATGGTGGGATCTCTGAGGAAGAGCCATCTGCTCTGATGGTCCTTGAGAACTGCCATGCACAACTGGAAGGATTCACAGAATTCAATCATGCTTTCTCTGTGATTTTCCGTGATGCCCCTCTCTGTCGACATATCTTTGGCTGTCGGTCAGCTGCACAGGCATCACAATGGGTCAGGGGAATCTCTGAATGCAGCTACACCTATATGATGGCTGCAGCTGATAGATGTAGAATGCAGCTGAATACAATACAGCTGAAGCCCACCCTGCCTGAAGCTAATTCTTTTGGTGAAACAGTTGTGAAGGAGAAGGAGTCAGTAAAAGCAAGAAGTAGTGCTTCTACCCATCAGCCCACACGACCTGATCGAAAGAAGAAAAAAGGAAAGGAAAAAGGACAATCTACTTTTTACTGTGATACTTAACTGTGAAAGTTGCCTGATATGCCTCTAAGAGTGCCTTGTGGTGTCATGGTACAAGCTATGCATCACTTGAAGTTGGTGATATTCATATGCCTATTCAATCATGTGACATTGTTATGCAGCTGGCTAAAAGTTGCTTTTGTAGCTAGTGTAGGGTTTGTAGTTGTTGCTGACTATAATGCACAAGTAACTTAAGTACTTTTAAAAATATTCTGTGTGAAGTGCCTCTTATTTTAGTTAGGTCCAACCACAACCAAATCTGATTCTCTATTCTCATCAAATGATTGACTGATTTCAGTGGGACCAGGTAATGATCTCCTTCCCCTTTCCTTTGGAAGGAGGAGCAATTTTCTTACATTGCATCAATTAACAATTTCAAAGATCGAGAATAAAAATATTTTCCTTGTTCTCAACATTGTTTTTCTTCTATGAATTGGTGCTACTTTTGAAATTTGTTTCCATCTGAATTTTGGTGAGTTTGTGGGATTGAGACATCCACAAAACTGGCTATCTTATATGCCTGTGCACTTGAGGCCAAGTGTGCCAAGGTCTCTTATTTTCAAAAATTCTTCCTGTTTTTGACCAATTGACCATTGACCATGTCACAGGTTGTTCCTGATGTTTTTCTTGTGAAATGTGCAGAAGATGATAGAAGAATGGAGAAAGGAGACTTACATTCATTAGACAGCACCTTTTCTTACATCTACAGTTGTGATCTTGACCTTCGACTATGGATCAAAATGTGGGGAACTTCAAAATGATTCTTGTCAGCTCATAGCATAAACAGAACACGGCATGGCCATTTTTGGTTTCTTAAAGTCCCTGATTTTTTTTTTCTTCAAAGATGTTCAGAAGTACATGTGTAGTGTCTCTAATCTTGACTCCTAGGTCAGTATAAGGAGAGAGTAAGCATACAAATATTGCTAGTAATTATTAATGGGATGTCTGCAGCATGCATGGTTATCTACATTGATTGAAGCTGGCTCCTCCCCCTTTAAAGAGGATAGGCTTATCAGCAGAAGGGTGCAGAGTGTCTTTCTCTGTTGCTTATCTCTTAACAGAGGTTGACACAGTATTCTCAATCCTAATGGGGAACTATAATTTTCCCAGGGATTTATGAGTTCATAGTTCATTTACATTATTGACAAAATAAGTGCCAGAGAAGTATGAGCACTAGAGTGGCTTCAGACTTGGGCAGGTTGAAGCAATCTGTTTTGCAGGAAACCAAATTTATAAATGATGTTAGAAGTCTTCTTGGTGTTCATACTTGTAATGATGTGTAACTCCAATTCCTGTTATCCTTAAGTGGGAGCCTTGAAGGAGAGGTTGGAAAGCCAGATTTTGAGGCAATTCTCGATAAGCCTTTGCTGAGACTGTCAGGGCTTCATGAAGAGGAGAAGCCAAGCTTCCACATTACATGCCAGATTTCCTGCCAAGATGGTACTCTCAACCATTCTGTTGTGACACCTTACAAGTCCTTCTCTTCACGATGGAGGTATGTGTACCTGACCAGGAGAAAATGCATATGTGTACCTTGCATGTTATCCTGCAGAATACTATACATGTTGATGAATGAATGAATGCATCCTTTGAAAAGATATGCCTAATATTGTTGTTGGCATTCTATAGGTTCTTTGGTTAGCTTGTTGCTCTGCACAGCCTGTGAGCAGATACTTTTTTTTTTTAGCATTTAGAGAAAAAGCAGATAGAATACCAATTCTTAACTCTGCCAAAAATAATAATAATTTGGAAAAGTATTGCCAAAGTGCTCTTGTTAATTGGATTAATGAATAAATACATTTTAAATTATACATCACCTTCTCTTGTGAATCACCACCATAACTGTTTTTGACTGTGGTTGTTTGCATGTACCATAGTTGGAATGAGTGGGTGGAGCTACCAGTGCGAATCTGTGATATGCCAAGAGATGCAGAACTCAGGTTTCAAATTTCTGACTCCTTTGGCCCTCGAGGCCTCAGTCAGATTGGGAGTGCCCAAATCAGTCTCTTTGGAAAGAATGGACTCCTTAGAGAAGGCATTTATGATCTTCAGGTTGGAATATTTCTTCTCCCTTCTTGTGAAAGGCCTTCCCTGAGGCTCTCATTGAATCTTTGACCTTTCTCTTCCAAAGGTCTTGAAACCTGGAGATGAGAGCATGACCTCATCCTTGACTGAGATGAACCGCTTGGCTAAGGTTGTTTGGTTATGGACTAAGCTGATCTCCTGTGGTACACAATGGGTGAATGAATGAGGTATTGCTTTTCTTCAGTTGGTGAAGATGCATCATCGAGGTGGGATCCCTAAAGTGGACTGGATGGACAGACTGACATTCCGGGAAATAGAAATGGTGAATGAGAAGGAGAAACGACATTCCAATCACATCTATCTCATGATCCAGTTCCCATCATTTGAGGTAGACAGGAAGCCAGTAAGTTTCCTTCCTATGATGGTAAATTCAAAGTTTTGCAATTTGTTCATCTGTGTAGTCTTGTTTCCACTAATAACTCCCAAAGCCTCTCAGTGCATTTGTTAAAAGTGGCTATTCAAAGTACTCAGTTTACATAATATTCTTGTTTTACCCTTTCAGACCTGGCATCCATTCCAATGGACATTACATTTACATTGTGTCTATGGCAATTTCTTAGAATTCTCATGACTTTGCCCTCCATATTACGCTACAATGGGCACAATTATGCATGGCTTAGTTCTATCAGAGGCCTTCTTTCACCCATTAGTTTTGTAATCTTCAGTTATTTAATTAAATGTATAATATATGGTATGATATGGTAAATTTATACAAAATATGAAAACTGCATATAAAGCACAAAAATTTCAATTACAATCACGAAAGAGCTCAAAAATGCAAAAAAGGATATTATTCTAATAGCGGCCTTAATTCAGGTCTGAAAGGGTTAAGGACCTGGAACCATATCTTTGCTCTCTGATTTTGAAATTTAGAGATTTCTACATGAGTTGATTTATCTGGCATGACAGTTGAAAGGTAAAAATATGCCACTAGTTGTGCCAAAGCACAAAATGCAGTAGATGTATTATTGATTATAGATGGCTTATTTCCAGGATTATATTTCAATGTTATATTACAACATCGCAATTTGATACAGTATTTGCAGGCTGAGTGTAGTATGCTCAGTCATGTGCAGTGCAAATACAACCTCATTGGAATTTTGATAACACATCCAATGAGTGGGTTGCTCGGTGATTTTGAAGACATTCTGTTGGATTTCACTGTTCACTTACTGTAAATGAATGATGATGGTTTTTATATTTTTTGCTTCTTTCTCAGTGTGGAGTGGTGTACTATGAGCCAGATGGAGATGACGTTTATCCTGTGCCTTCACATTCCTTCCATGTTGATGACCCAGAACTGCTTCTTGTGAGAGGGCATTCTTCTTCATTCTTCTTTGTGTTTGTTCTAAGGCATCCTTCATTTCTCAGGTGTCCTGGTTTGTTATTTAGGATAATGTGGTGGAGAACAAGCATCAGAAACTGGCTCGGTCTCTGAGGAGCGGATTGTCAGATCGAGACCTGAAACCAAATGCTTCTATCCGGGATGCTTTGCATATCATGTGCCTGTATCCACCAACAAAGCCCCTGGCTGCTGAGGAGGAGGACCTCCTCTGGAAGTTTCGCTTCTATCTCGTTTCCAACAAAAAGGTAGGTTTATGTGGCCTTGCAGGTCATTCACATTCTTTGACCCTTTTAACCCTTTCCCTGACAGAAAAATTTTAATCTCCAGCCTCCTTCTGGAGACATTAGAGGAGGAGAAGCATTGGCGTCTCCTGGATGTAAAAAGACATCAATGCCAGGGAAAGGGTTAATGTTCCTCAGATGCTAAAGCCTATCTTGATGGAGAGGATTTGGTTTCCCTACATGATTTGGGCCTCTTCGCTGCTATAATTAGATGGCTTGGCTTATTGTAGTATCACTACTCTAGGATTCAACATGATGATGTTGAGTGAGGTATAGGGTGGGTGATACAAATTCTGACCCTGCTATGAAGTCTCCCCCCACATTACATATTTCACCATGATCAGAACTACAAACAGCCTTTTTCAACAAAATTACACGAATGCTTGGTCTCTAAACGTGAATGGGCAGTGTGTGCATTTTCCTCTCAATTGGAACTTTCATCTTCCACCTCAAAAAATAGTTTTCAAACCATGGGTGAGGGAGCAGATTTTGAGCTTAAAGGGTTGGAATTTATATCATCTACCCTACATGCCAAGCCCTTCCCCTCAGTCATCCTTGAAGTGCTACATCAGGGAGATGAATGCTGGAATAAATCCATTTGCTGATAAACATCTGTAATTTTTGCTTGACTTCTTGTAACATCATCCTGGAAACTTTGCAAGGAACTTTGAACTACTTGTCTTCTGTTGGCATACCCCCCCTCACAATCTATTCACCCTCAGTTTTCTTGAGATTTATCTGTGCAGATAGCTTGAGACATGCATAACATGAGATCACAAAAGAAGCCTATGACACATGCTCTGTCATATCTATATTGAGAGGTTTACTTTTCATTTTGGGGCTCATGGGATTCCAGTGCATCCTAGGTTTCTAAACCCTTTGCTTCCTAGATGTAGTTAAAAGTACTGATATCACAAAACTCTGATCCTTGGGTACCCATTCCAAAATATCTTAATGTCCTAGTATTGGTGTTCAGAATGACCTCTCATTTTGCTTGTGTGAATCATTATGCTGCTTGTGTGGAAGCATATGAATTTTGCCTCTTACATGCACATGGGTAATTCTTGTACAAGGACAGGGACTGAGAGGAAAGAAAGAGGAAAATAGGTTTTTCATGGATTCATTCTCATGTACTTCCAGGTATATAGGTACTCTTTCACAGGCTGTTTGTTCTGATCAGGCAGGTGCCTAAACAGTGACTTTTTCATGAGCCCCATGAATGGGGAACATGAACTTCTATATTGACTCAATCTTCTCTTCAAATCTTATGTCTCTTCAGCCTCACTTGACTTATAATACTGCATTAGTCTAGCTCTGAATCCATTTTTTTTAGGCGCTATCAAAGTTCCTGCAATGTGTGCCTTGGACTATGCCTGAAGCATCCAAGCAAGCATGTGATCTCTTGTTGAAATGGGCTCCTGTGAACCCAGAAGATGCCCTGGAATTCCTCACTCCACGGTTCCATCAACAAGCTGTACGCCGATATGCTGTGGCCCGCCTCAACCAAGCTCCAGATGATGTCTCATCCTCTTGTGTTTCCTTTTCTTTGAATTCTATGTGTATAGCTTTGGATAGTTTTCAGGCGATTTTGATTTCATTTCAGGACCTCCAGTTGTATCTGCTGCAGCTGGTGCAGGCACTCAAGTATGAGAATTATGATGTCATAAAGTCCTGCCTGGTATCATCATCATCTCCTGTGTCTACATTGTCAGTTCACTAGCCTTCCTTTCCTTCAGTGTTCTTGTGGTGTATGCTTGCTTTTGAGAGGATTTTCCATGGAACAGGGGCCACGTTGGAGAGGGTTCTGAGAAGGAAGAGAGTGGAGATGAAGGTGGGGAGAAAAAGGATGAGGAGAAAGAGAGATATGAAGGGATTGATGAGGACCAAGACCTTGATCTAGCCTCCTTTCTCATTCGTCGTGCTTCCAACAACACTGCTCTTGCAAACTATTTATACTGGTGAGCTAATAGTGTGCCTTGCTTGATATGGATTTTTCATGTCTTGTGGACAGATATTGAACTTTCATCTTTCTCATTCTGAGAGATGAACTGATAGTAACTTTTGCATTGGAGAGTCTTATTTTTTTTAAAGTGACTCCTCACAGAAGATAATTTCTTTTAATTAGTTTCTGTATGGAGTGTCTTGTATTTCCCCCTTTGAAATTTTATTTTGCATGTGGCTTTGATCTTTAACTGCTTTTCCCATGGTCCAAAAGTTTTGTTATGCTGGCCATACAGCAATTATGACTGTGCTGGGGAAAATTTTTCTTCTCTATACCCTGTGTAGATTTCTGATCATGAGACCTGAGGTGTGGGAGGATAGGTTTCTAGTATTGGATATTGCTTAGCCTCAAGGCTTTTTGATTTTTAGATGGCATGCTCATGGGCCTACTTTTTGGTTGATAATTGAATCCAAGCTATCACATGACTTTCATGGACAGTGGAGGTGGTCAAAATTGATTGCCTGCTTTTGTTATGGAAAAAGTGAGAATCACTGCCAATGCTCAAATACCACAGTTTCCCTGTAGTTTGAAGACTCCTTGACTTTGCCCTTCTCATTGACAGTCTCATCTCATTTTTTTTTAATTTATAGGAACAAAGTCAGGATAATACTAGTTGTACTTATTTGATTCAAATTTTCATATGAAATGAAGTGGCATTTGTTACACTTTGTCTTACTTGACTTGAAGTTTTAGACTTCACACAAGTGCAAACTGTGATGTATGATGATGTGGCCCAGACCCATTCCTATCACTCAAGTGGAAAAAGTCCATACATTCACTTGTATAAGATGCTTTTTGTCATCACATGTTGGATTAAAACCAAGTTTTCAAAGAACTCTGCTAACCCTCTGAAAGAGGATTCTGAAGGGCAATTCCCCCCTAAAATAGTTATTTCATATTTAATGCCAGGGCTAGTTTGCCTTTTTCTAGCATGAAGTAGGTTGGACCATTTCAGTGTAAAGTGGCTTCACATTCCCTCCTGTAATAGGGATAAACTCTCCAGAAGAATTAGGTTGAAATGGGTCTGAATGTGCTTTGATGAACTTGAATATGTCTGATTATTATCTCTGAGTAAATCATTGCAATGAAACCTCTTCTATTTTACTACAGTGGAAGGGATGACTTGTAGCAGTAAAATCTCATAAACCATGTCTAGCTATGTCTTGTTTGAATGACAAAGGAAGGCAGAGAATCTGTATCCACACAGTAAAGAAATTTTGTAGGGAAAGTCAAGATACCAAGATGCCCTTCCATTTACTGTAATGATAGACCCTTATGCTCTCTCCTCCCATATGCATCATCTGCTTATAGCTTGCATACCCTTGCCTTGTTAATTCAGACATGGGATAGTGTGAATGAATTTAATCAAAAGTGTATAGGCTGCTTGTCTTGTACCATGAATGGAACTTACTCTTTTACTCATTTTTCTTTCTCTTTTTGATGAAGGATCCTTCCCCTCTGTCCACCCAAGGTCAATAATAGCTTTCTATATGTCCACTCTTGAGACACTCATGATATATAGGGTGGCCCAAAGAAAAGGGTACTCTTTTTCAATGTGCATTTTAGGTGTGATGCTTTCAAGGATATTTTTTAATGGAGAAAAGAAAGACTCGGCTTCAAAATGCTTTTTTTTTTTCAGACTTGAAATATTTTAAAGGATGACTTAAGAAGAAGTGATTGAATTTCTTTTGCGAAAGTCAGTGTTCAGGCAGGAAGATTGGTTGGTTGCCAAGTTCCTGCCTGCTCAGATGAGTGACCCCATTGGCAAACTTTGAGACTGTTCTGGGTCAGTAGAACATATTGCAGGTGGGGACATGCTGTGTCACCAATGATGCACATAGGGTAAAAAAAAAAGAAAGTAAGCATGATACACAAGAATGGTAGCCTTCCACGAAGCTCTAAAATGATTTGATGCCAGGCTAGGTTTGCTATGCAGCAAAGGTAAAAGTGGCATGCAAAGAGGATGACAGCATTGGAAAGGCTATGTTAGGTGTGAGTCTCTATAGGTTTTTTGTCCCCTTCAAAGGCTTAGAAGTTGTTTGCATATGTAGGATGTAGAATGAAAAAATGACTAGACCAAAATAAGGAAACACCGACCCAGAGAAAGAGTTGACTGCTGAAAAGTTGCATAGCTTTGGTTGGCCCCTGCACTCTTCAAGTTTATTTGATTGTGACAGGTACTTGATGGTGGAATGTGAGGAAGGAGGGGGAGAAGGAGGAAAGGTGGAAGAAGCCAGTCCTCAGTCCATGTACATCACAGTCATGAAGAGATTCTCTCAGTCTCTCATGTCGGGTGGCAAGGTTCTGCCTCTGCGTTTTTTGTCTTGTGACTTTTTGAAGTCAAGGGATATTCCTGTTGATGAAGGCTGTGAGGCTGTTATTACAGGAACATCGCTGGAGGCGCACAATGCTCTCCCGTCAGCAGAAATTTGTGGACCGCCTGGTGGTGATCCTGAGAAACTTGGCCAAAGAGGGTGGGAATAGGAAGAAGAAGATTGAACGCCTTCAAGGGATCCTGGGGGACTCAGAGTCACACCGTTGCATCCTGTCTTCATCAGACCCTCTTCCATTTCCTCTTGAACCTAATGTTCGCATCACTGGTTTCATCCCTGAGAAATGCCATCTGTTCAAGGCAAGCTGAACTATATATTGTCATACTTTTTTTTTTAGGAACTTGTTCTTTACTATGTATGTTTTCACTAGGGCTGCTAATTTATTGGTGATGTTAACCCTCAATTTTGAATAATTTAATAAATTAATTAAATTTTAACTGAGCCCTTCTTTCTTGAAGTCATGCAGCCAATAGGTTTCAAAATGTCATTATGTTTTCATTTAAATGAATTCCATCACTTAAGAGAGCAAACATTTTTCAAAGTTCTACAAATTTCTCACCTTGCCACATTCACTTAAATCCTATTTATTTATTTATTTTTTAAATTTGGCTCTGGGCAAGAGGAAATATCACATGGATTAATATCTGGGGATTAGGACAGGTGCAGCCATAGTTTGATTGTGGCCTTCTTTAGAATCTCATTTGTGCATAGTGCTGTGGTGTTCAAAGTTTTGTCTTGATGGAGGAACCATTGGTTCAGTGGAGATATTGGACAGTGTATCTTCAGGTTTTCAGTAGTCTTTGGTGGGCAACTGGTATGTACTGTTCTGAGGTTGTTCTATGCCTAGAGGTACTGATGCCACAACTCCTTTTGCTGGCAAAAAATTGCAAGCATTCTTTTCCCAGCACTCCTGCATCCTTCACAGTTATTGATATGGACTTGTCTAACAAAAAAAATTATTTGCCAGTGCCTGTATGTTGATGTCATGATGATATATCCAAGATTTATAACAAGTACCCTCATTTTCCACTTGTTGGAGGTTCTTTCTACAAAATTTTCAAACATGAATTTGAAGAATTCCATCTGACACTATGGAGTGTCATGGTAGTCATGGAGGAGATGAACACTCACCTAACCCAAAATTTATTCAGTCCCAGATGTTCATGCAGAACATTGTAACTCCTTACACTTTTCCCTAAAGTCTCCTAAGTTTGCCCATAAGTCACATGGTGATTTTCTCTACAATAACCCAGACTTCAACATTTTCCTGAATAGAGGCTATGGCAGTATGCCTAGATCTTGGGATATCTTCAGCATTTGATTTGCTTACTTACTTAGAAAGTAGCTAGTGATTTTTTGACCAGGAAGAGAGGGCCTTGATGTGCCATAGTCTGTCACATTTTCAGCCTGGGTCTCTGTTGCTTCAATCCATGAAAGAAGCAGTTGCCAATGATGGCTTAGATCTTCCATTTCTCCAAGTCCTGGTTGATGTTGCATGGCCATTTTGTCATGCAAGTTTTTTTACATATACATTCATGTACAGAATTGGGTCAAACTGGAGTATATTTTTCTCTGTAGCTTTTGATGTCTCTCATAGTTCAAAATGTGAAGACCATGAGAAAGAGCAGGTCTCTATAAAGTTGAGCTAATAAATGTAGTTGTCTTTATTTCTTCAGATCAAACCTCCCTAGTTATTGGAGTGAAGTGCTCCATTAATCCATATCTGTTGAAGTATATTGAATCTTGAAACTGACTTCCTGCATGATTGCAGTCCTCATTGATGCCAGCCAAGCTTGCCTTCTCCATGGTGGATGGTGGAGAATTTGTCGCCATCATGAAGCAAGGAGATGACCTGCGACAGGATCAACTCATCCTTCAGATGATCAGCCTCATGGACAAACTCCTTCGTCGAGACAATCTAGATCTCAAGCTTACTCCATATCGTGTTCTTGCCACCAGCACAAAGCATGGTAGGGTGAAAAAATACCACAAATTCCTTGCATAGTGGTACCTTTATAAGTAAATAAATCTTTTTGAAACTATAGTGTTATGCAGAAAAACTCTTTCTCAGTTTTCAATTTAATGCATTGACAAATCCACATGGACTTCCAAATTTAATGCAATTTTCCAGTTGAAATATTGACTTGCAAGCTTTCCAATTGGAGTGCAGAGAACAGTAAAGCATCTCTTCTATCCCATACAGGATTTGTGCAGTTTATTGAAAGTGTGCCAATCGCAGAAGCTCTCACGTTGGATGGAAGCATTCAGGGTTATCTTCGACGCCATAATCCTTCAGATTCTGGTCCCTATGGAATTTCTGCAGATGTACTTGATAACTATGTCCGCAGCTGTGGTCTGTCCTTTTGTCATGATTGGCTATTGATGACCTTTGTATCTTCTATATGGGATATTATAATATTATTTTTTTTCTGAACAGCGGGCTACTGTGTCATCACATATCTCCTTGGTGTGGGAGATAGGCACCTGGACAATCTCCTCTTGACAAGGAATGGGAAGATGTTCCACATCGATTTTGGCTACATCCTTGGCCGGGATCCAAAGCCAATGCCACCACCTATGAAGCTGAGTCGGGAGATGGTGGAGGCCATGGGAGGCCTCTCCTCAGAACATTATCAACAGTTCCGCAAACAGGCCTACATTGCCTTCCTCTCACTCAGGAGGTATGCAAAATCCAAAAGGATATGCCTATAATGATCTATCTTTAGTGATAAAAGCTGATATGGCTTCATGAGCACATTTTTACTGTGGTAACTTTCACTTAGCTACTGTTAATATTATGAGGCATATCTATTTTTTGCATTAACAAACTTTATTATTTTAGGTAGCATACCTTGGTGTATGCAAAAAAGGGAGGGATGGTTGGGAAGATTTTGTAGGAATTGGGTTAAGTTAGTTGAAAGGAACTTCCAGCGAACACCCTAGAGGACCAAGCTTTTAGAAGTGGCCTCATTTGATTCTGAAAGCAGTCCTAAAAGCCAGCCTACAAATTCTCTCAGTATTGGCATCAACCAACTTTTGGCAAATACCTGTCTCTGATATGCCACTTGGATTATCAATAAAACCCTGCTATAAATCCTTCATCTATTTTCTTTCATATGTGTATACAAACATCCACAAACTTATCAAAGCAGATGAATAGAATCACTTGACTTAAGAAAAGAGCATTCATGTTTGTTCTTAAGTGGAGCTGCAGATAATCTGCAGGGCATATTGTTATGATGTAAAACAATTAATCACACCAGAATAAGAGCTCGGAGCTTTCAGACCTAATCTTCAATTCTTTCTATATATTTATTTTTCCTTATAGGTAGACATGAATTTTTTGTTAATGCGTTATCAGCTGCATTTCCTTCATGCATAGCAAGTTATTATCATATAAGCTATTTTATTTTATAAATTCCTTCAGCACCTTGTAGTTTTATAAAGAAGTTCCCAGCAAGCATCCATGAACAGAAATGAACACTGCAGACTCTATTATAGGCAACTGATGCTTCTGATAGGGTGCTTCGTACTGTCTTGACAATCATTCATTTTTTCATTCTTGGATACCAGGCATGCAAACCTGATTCTGAATCTCTTCAGCCTCATGGTGGATGCTAGTGTACCAGATATCACCCTTGAACCAGATAAGACCCTTCGGAAAGTCCAGGTATATTTCTCACATATCCCACCCATTCATAAAGTTCAGGAATAAGAAACTCTAAATAATTAGACCTACTTCAAGTAAATAAAAAATGCAAATATGAAAAGATTATCGGAGAGAGGAAATGGTCATATTTGAAAGAGTTTTTCCTTATGGATAAACAGGAAAAGTTTCGGTTGGACCTGACTGAAGAGGAAGCGATCCAGTATTTACAAGGTGTGATTGATGTCTCTGTCTCATCTGTGATGCCTGTCCTTGTGGAACAAATCCACAAATTTGCTCAATATTGGAGAAAGTGAACGTTGCGATTCATAGGATAATATTAATCATTTTAGGAATAAATTTAATTTGTTACACCATATTTCCTTGTATTAATGCATCAAGTTTGCTTTCTTTATCTTGAAACATTCACATGGGAGGATGCGAAGGTGTTGGTTGCATCCAGGATTCAATCTGTGACTCTTGGACCCAATGGCAATGCACCTCAGAATTCATTGTTATGGATGTGGAAAACTTTAGAAGATGCTTGTGTATTCTTGGGAGGATTTACATGATTTGCATGAGTTCCTCAGATGAGGCAGACTTTGAACCCCAAGCTTAAAAGTCTGAAAACTAAAAACAGATGTTACACTGGTATTATACATGACTCATTGTTGCTTTTTTCAACTTATCGTATGAAATAATGCATGTAGTAAAACTTGTACGGGTCTACTTTTTCTTAGGGTATCAAGCATTGCTGGACTCTAAATCATTTATTGACAAAGCACTGGCCAATTTAATTAGCATTAGTCCATATAAATAATGATGAGATTGGAAATTCCAGTGGTTGTTAAGGAAACAGCTGTGGACTTGGCAATTGCTTTTAATGGTATTTTGTTGCTCAGAATTTTAACTGTTAGTGTGGTCAAGTTGAATTCATTGATGAGTTAACATCAAGTACAATTTTCAATAAGACTTAAGGCTCAAATCAATTGAGCATTGTTTAGTATGCAAAATCTCCTCTGTTATGGATATTGTAGAACATCTATTGGTGTTGAATTTTCAATTGCCAGTATTAACAAATTGAGGACTGGGTACCTGACACTTGTCCAACTGCTGGGACCAGCAATTTTTAGAAAAAATCTTTATTTTACTTAATTTTATGAGAAAATTCATAACTCACAAACTACTGTACTTGCATGCATGTTTCAAACAACAAGTCGTTCAGGAATGTTCACAAAATTCATTTAGATTTATGGGACCAGGATGATGCCAAAGTCCTCCCACAGCATAAATTTATGTTCATGGTCCTCAATGTGTTAACATCCTGAGCTTTTATAATGACTGTAGTCTTTCTGCCATATTTTATGCATGCATAATGACTTTAGTTGTCCATGCAATTCTTATGCAATCATCCTCTCCCTCATGTAGTTATTGCTATTGTTGGTACATGGCAACTCAATGGCATTAGGGTTAGAGTTTTCCTAAATTATTGACATTAAATTTAGAGTGCTTTTTGTAAATGATTTAAATAAATTCTCTAAATTTAAGTTATCCTAGGCAGTCCACTCAGGAGTTTCCCAAGTCATGCTCAAGGAGTTAATGCAATGTTGAAAACCTAATGATTGAACAGATGAGCTGAGGTGATATGGCTGCATATTTTCCTTTTTAAAAAAAAAACTATTGAACTATTTTCATACTAACACCTAGATCAGTACTAGTACAGGTAGTTATCTTGGTCTTTTATTCAATTTTTGCAATAAGTACTGTACTATTGGACATGTTTTCAAGATGTGCTCCTTATCAGAGAATAAATGAAAATTATGCAAGTTATGTAGTGTGCTCTTGTTTTTTTGAACATGAGTAATCTAGTGCACCTATTAATATGGATTAGGGGAATGGTCACAGTGGAAATCCCATTTAACATACTTTTTATTTAGTTGTATTATTATGTACATGCTTGAAGAAAGTGTGCCAAGCAGTAAACATTCGCCTGTTAGGCCTTCAATGTCATTCTTATTTTACTTGAAGTGATCAGGTGCAACAGTTTTTAGAATGAAAGGATATTGACCATCAACTTTTACATTACCATGTCATGAAAGTAGTATGTGTGATTGCATTCATCACAAATGACATTCTGTGATCATTGAACTTGTGGTGTCTGCCAATGAGAACTTTCATGTAAAACCTTTCTGGTGGAAGCATTCAGTCAACATTTATTGCCCCCTTGGAATAAAGCCTTTACCAATGATATATCATTGACTGTGTTCATTGCAAGCAGTTTGAATGGTGCAATGTTGCCAACATGAATGAGCCTTAAGTGTTGTATTGGATTATGTGTTGTCAGTGTGACAAATGAAGACTGGTTCCATAGGAAATTACCTCCTACAGGGGTATGACCATTATAGAGAGGAAGTGTTGAAAGCAAGTGAGAGCCTTCTTTGGAACCATGTTGTTTCTCCATTTGGCATTCTCCGATGCCTCTCTCATAATGAAATCCACAAGGCCCTAGTGAGTTGCTCCCCTTTTCTAGAGATTCTTCCACTTGTAAGTATCCAACATTCCAAGAAATCTTATAATCTTATACTTTGAACAGTATGAATGGTCATCAAGAACCATTCTTAAGCTGTGACCTTCATTTTCATCAATATATAAAACAAGGACTGCTTGATGATAGCACATGTGGCTGAAAGTTCAGTATACTTCCATTCTCTTTGGATATCCATTATCAATTTTTCAGATTAGGTGTCATACTTGTGTTCTAGTTTCACTGTACTTCCATATTGTATGATTTTCCTTGTGGTATTTTTTTGTAGCCTTTCAGAAAGTGAGTGGAGTGACAGTGCCATTGAAGCTATTGCCTTGTTTGCTGTGCATGCCATAAACAACACATACTCATGCACATGTGAAACTTGATTCTTATGGTAGACTCATAGAACAGTATGGAAAGTGAGATGGCATAAACCATTGTTCTAAAGGATTTTTGGAATTAAAACTCTCTACAGACTTCCTCCATGGTACATTAATGTAGTGTGGTGCTGAATGCCATGCACCAATGTTGCTATCTGTGACTGGCAGACATCTACTACACTATTCATAATCTGAATTCAGAGATGCAGGCTGAAATACTCTATTGTAACTTCAATGTTCCTGCTGCTAAGTTACATTCTGCATCCTACAAGCTAAGTTATAGGGAAAAATGCTCATAAATGTGTTATAGCAGAAAACTTTTTTTTATCTTGAAAGGCTACTCCTTCTTGCATTCAACTTGCCCTTGTGTTACTTTGATGACCTTGCAGGCATGCATGGAAAACTGTTTAGATGCTGAAGAGAGACTGGTGATGCTTTTGGCATTGAGTGAATATTTTTTCACTGCCCTCATTGACCCCACTGCTCTCTATGGCATCAAGTGGATGGGCTACAATCATTTGGTCAACAAACCATCCAACTTTAGCTCCAATAGTCAGAAACTTCTCAATAAAGTTTCTTCAGCATGGATGAGGCAGTTGGAGAAGTCATCCCCTCCATGTATGGTCTTCTCTTTCTTTCTCTCTCAAGAAGAAATTGATGTTTATTTGACTCCCTTTCTCATCAGCAGGTGTCCCTGTAGACCAATACAGGAGAATAGTAAATCTTTTTCTGGAGTTTAGTTGGCATCTTGTGGATCACAGTCCAGAACTGGGGAGGCTCATTTTCAAGACTAGAGACTGTGCCCTCTTACATCTCAGCATGCTTTCAGAGACAAAGCAAGTACACAACCCTACACAGGAGCCAGATGTATCAAAGAAAGAAGTCAGGGACTCTTATATTCTTGGCTTACACTGTGAGTCATTGAGCAAATGTGCCCTTTGTATATTATTTGGTGGACTGTTTTCATTGCTCTCATTCTATGCTTTTTCCAATATTAAAATCTCTTCATTATTCTTTATTTAGTCATCTGTATATTTTCCAGGGGAAGGGGAAAAAGAGAATTATGCTCCTGCTTGGGTAAGCTCCAGGGCATATACATTTCTTGGCTGATGAACTATGCCAAAGTTGAAGCCATTCTCTGTTATTCATTTTCCTATCCAGCATGATGGGGATTTAAACAGCAATTCAGAGGAAGTCAAGCCCCTTAGGGAGGAGATTGCTGACCATAATTCACAAGACTCAGAGACTTTGGAAGAAAATGATCTAGGTGAGATTGGCATGCAAGAATCTGTAACCATGTATACCTAAATCAATAATTCAGGCTGGCTTCTTCTTTGAGTCTTCTTTCCTATTCAGTCAATGCAGTTTTGCATGGCATGAATGAATACTATTAACCCCACCAGTTTGAATCTTGCAGTGCACTTTTGACTCATGCATAGAAAAATTGCTTAATTTTTAGGTTGATACTAGAAATTTGGAGCTCCATTTGTCTGATACACATTCAAAATGTGATACCTTGTGGTCTTAGTGAGCATACTTCTGCAATATGGGGCTTTAAAATGACATAAAATGAGGTGAGATGCACTCTTCTCATGTCCCTACAGGGATGAATGTCAGCAGAACACAGAAATTGAATGCAAACTCAAGAGTAAATGAAATGATTATTTGATGAGAGCTATGAATTCATGGTTTCAAAGTTGCACTTCACATGAGAAACAATTGTACAAGAGTCACCCCAAAAGTAATGCCCCCAGTTTTGTCTACCACAAACTACTGGTGAAACAAGTTTGAAAATGCACAAGCAGATGGTTTCAAAAATATCCCCCCCTCCCCCCAGCAGATAGTTTCAAATATCCCCCAATGTCTTGTAAAGTTTTTTGTAAATGTGTTGTACATGTAATTCCAGGGTGTAAGAGGAGTCCCTATTTTCAAGATTTTCCAGTGAAGAGGTTCAAAATTGATCATAATACTTGCTGCAAAGAAAGTGCCAGTTCCACTTGTTGGAAGAGAGACAACCCCAATGAATGAGGAGCAACTGTTCTTCCCCAGATCTTCCCAAAATCAGGATCAAGAAGCTGAAAAACTTGCTGGGCATGGTATACTGAGTGAGAAGAATTTGAATGAAATACCAAAGTAGAGGTTGATGGATAGATAGATGCTGATCCCAGAAATACAATGGTATAATGCCTAATTGGCAAAGCATCAACTTCAGCTTTTGTAGGAGTATTACAATAAATTTTTTAAATACTTATGTGATCTGACCTCAATCTGTCTTTCATTTTTAGTATTTTTTCTCATGTCAGAAAATATGACCTCAATCTTTTTCATTTTTTTGTGATTCTTCTGTCAGCATTAGAGTATCTCAGCTCAGTCTGATTTTTTCTCTACATTTTTGTGTTTTTATTCATGAAATAGCCCAGAACAGTCAGGAGACCTTGTGACAAAAGACAGCAAGTGACATAATGTATGTTGTCATTGATGCATAGAACCATTAAGAGACATGACCAACTGCTCTCTGATACTCCAGAGTAATAAATTCCATTGCATACCTAGCAATTGATAGTATTTTCAGATATATATGTTAGCTTCCTGGAACATCATGAATGGACTAAAACGAGGTCAAAGGTATGGGAGTTGCATGCCACCAGTATGCATGCACTTGCTGTCTTTTCACTTTTTATTTGAGGGGACAGTGCTTGAGTGAGTGAATGATGTATGCCTTCTATGGAATGTATACCAAGCTAGTAGTGCCATTTGCAATATCCAGGAAAGGGGTGCCCTATATGGGGGCATAAACATCTTTGATGTTGCCATCAGGAGCTCCAATGTATTTTTTAATGTAGTATTTTGTGACTAGGCACAAAAAATGAATACCTCAGAAACAATGATAAACAAGTGATGGAAAATCCTAATTCATATTTCTGCATTCGTATTTCAGTCTTCTTTGACATTTAATCAGAATTTCATTCATGAGTAACAAGTGGTCAGTCAGTAATAGAATTCATTTGTTTTTTCTTCAAACAATATGAGTTCAAAAGGTCAAACAAATTGTTGTGGGATCGAATTGATCTGCAGCTGTATTGTAATATTTTAGACAGTGCAATTTGGCAATTAAACCTCTTTTAAATTGACTAAAACTGAATTTAAGTCTTTGAAACAGTTTTCCATTGGCAAGGGAAAACATAGGTAGCCAATAATTTAGGCCAAAACAAAATTATTTGGGGCAAGTCTTACTTATTTCATTCTTCTGGATCCCAATTGGGACTCAGAATATACTTTTCCCCAGATGTAGAAAGCATTCTATTCTAGGAACGGTAGGAAGTCAGAATATGCAGATTTTTGGTCATATCATATCCTCTGTTACCTGATACCTAAGACTTCAGGTATCAAATTACTGTGATTGCAGCTTATTGCTGATCTAATCAAACAAATTTGTGATTGTTCTATTGTCTTACCCAGAACAGTGTGTGATATACCTGTGCTCTGTCTAATTTATACGTGATTCTGTACATCCAAGAAGCACCTTGATATTTCCTGAATAAAAGGAAATATTTAGGGAACATATTTTTTTATTTTCATGTTGAAGGTAAATGCTTGAGTCTCAAGCCTATCAAGCATTGAAGTATCATTCAAATATTTGAATTCCATTCTGATTATGACTCCTTAGCTGGACATTTATTTGGTGGTGATAACTTGTTTCATGTCCTTGCCTCACACTCTTTACAGCATCAATTGCCATCTCTCCACATGCAGATCATGTTATCCCTGAGTGACTAGCTACTCCTGATGGGTTGTTGTGGATGTCTGTCAGAGTTGGGGTGAAGGCATAATATTTTCTAGAATTAGTTTTCCATTGCCTCTGGATCTTCCACTATGAGCCCATTTCTTAATTTATATCACAAAGTATGGAGATCAAAATGAAAGAGGACAGCTTCTAAAAACTGAGAACTCAGCATATGTCATCGTAGATGTCCTGCAAAATTTGATGGGTTTCTATTACATCTTGGAATTCTGTGGGGTTTTAAAGTTTAATGCAGAATCAGAAATTCCATTTTCTCAATATCCAAGTTTTGTAAATTTGGCAGAAAGTCATTAGGTAGGGATTGACTGTTGAATGGTGGGCTTCATAGCATAATGATTTATTATGTATGCTTCCATCAGGAACCTTTAAAAGGGAGGATGATTACATCCTGGGTCTCCTTAGTGATCCTTTCACCCATATCAATGTGAATTGAGAACTGACTGTAATGTTTCTTCTAACTTGTGAACAGCACTGTCTTCCACTTTTCATAGGTTGATGTTAGAGATCACATGATTGACTGCAGGTGGACCTGGGTTCATTTAACAAATGGGGTCTTATTCAGAATTTATTTTCTCAAAATGGCAAGCCAAGGTACCAATGTACATTTTTGGACTAACTTTTTCAAAATTTTGGTTCACATTGGTTTCCACTGTGCTGTCAGTCTCAGGGAACTCATGACCATGTATAGTACTAGCAGAGGAGAGTTTCCCACCAACCTATTGTGATCTTGCTTTCTCTACTGCTCACAGGCAATATCTCATCCAACTACAAAGCAAGAAGATGGACAGTGTGCCCACATGTGAACCTGAAAGGCATATGATCCAACATGGTCTGGGAAGGCCACCCATATCTGGCAAGGGTGAAAACAAGAAGAAAGCCAAGTTGCCTCTAAAGGACAGCAGGTGCTCTAAGAAGTCTCTCACCCAAGTGACACACAGTGGCATGGATGTCAAAAAGGAAAATGGTAATGACATTTATTCATACCCTCTTCCTTCTCCCCTGTTTTCCTTGTCATCTTTATAATTGCTACCTTCAGCAAATGTTTACCTCACCTTTGAAAAGAAGACAGAGGTACTGTGATGCTGGGAACTTGAACAGAAACTTGATAATGTCCCCCATTATACCAGTTTCTTATTGTTTTAATCATTGCATCACTCTTGAAGAAGCACAGTCTGTTTTTTTTTCTAGACTATCAGATATTATGTAATATTAATACATTTAAATGAATTAAGAATGTTTCTCACAATTGCATTCTAGCTGTGCTAGTTATGCTTAGAATGTACTGTAATACCATGAAGCAAGTAACTTGCTTACTAGGCTTAAACTTGCTAACATGATCAAAAGGATTAATTATTCTCAATCAGAATCTCACATATATCAAGCAACATCTGTTGGGGCAGTTTGCTGTTTCACTTCACATTGATTATATTTTCATCAGCCATTGAGAAGGGGGACCACCATATCAAGGAAGACCTTCAACATCATATTGAACTGATTGCTGATTGGTCAGTGTTAGTGCCATAGGTAATGAGGCCCAGTTCAAGTCAAAAACCAAAACACTGTTCACAGAGCATTTGGAGCAGTCTCTGCACACTGTATCAAATCTATGTACTCTGTGTTTTTTTAAAAATAACCTGCACTAATTTTTCTTTACATACAACTATATGTACTGCTGTTGCATACCATATTTGTAATATTTAAAAAATTTCCATCTGCTGTCATATATTAAAAAAAATCAAACTTACCCAGTTCAATATATACAATGCATGAAAGAATAGTGTAGGTTGACTCAATTTAAATTTGTGAAAGCTGTTCTGCCTCATCATGTCTGATGGTCAAGTTTGATGAATGAATACTAATGTTGATCTCTTCATTGTTAGCCTTCTTTAAGATATTTTGAGTCCTGAGCATGCACTCCAGACCTTCATTTAGACACACCATTAGAGTAGAGTACCTTCTAATGTTACTGCTGCACACAAACATACAATACATTTGTCCATTCTTCACCTGAATGGAATGGTTTTTGTATGAAATCCTTGTGCAAATGGTTGTACATAATGTCTGAATCCTGTGGTTTCCATATCCATCTTGCAGTTTGTAAAATAGAGGCACTACTTCTTAGTTTCAAGGACTCCAGACTCATTTCATATTGACTCTGTAAACCTATTTCCACACTATGCATATACATATGCACCTTCTGAGAAGCACCTCTATGATGAGGGAATGCTTCATTTTATTGTTCGTGTTATGAGTGTGGTGGATCCCTGTGTGATACTTTAGGATGGCATGTCTCAATCAGATGTGGAATTGCTGATGCTGGGGTCAGGAGAAATTAATTCCCTTCTTGGGGGATATGAGTATTATGCTGAAGCAGTACTGAAAGCAAGTGAGAGCCTTCTCTTCAATCACATTGCATCTCCTTTTGGCATCCTTCGTTGCCTCACTGAGAATGAAGTCTACAAGACCCTTGTGAGTTGCTTATTCCTCATGTTTTGTGTCATTTGTAGCAAACCCTCCCTAATCATTGGATAAGCTTGACATCAAGCAAGTTCCTGTCACCCTTTACCTTGTGATATCTTATTTTCATCCTTTCATTGGGATCTTCCTTCACCTTTTCATGTAAATGGAAGATTCCATGATCAGTTGTACTAAGCATATGCTTGGGAATCAACTTGATTCATACAGTCATTATGTGAAATTCAATCCTAATTTTCAAATATTGAAATCTCACCAGAGCTTATCTCTTTTGTGATAAGCTGAAGTGTTAAGTCTAATATGCTTTCCTCTCTTATATTAACCTGTCCTAAAAATAGCCAGTGCCCTTGAAAAGGAATCTTCTGCAGGGTTCAATAATGATATAAAACCATGCTAAGAACAGAATATATTTATCTTGAATTAGTTAATTCTTGAATTAATTTTCTGCTGAGTGAAGTTAGGTAAAGACTTTTTGAAAATCCAGATTTTCATAGGGAAAAGAAGAAAGAGGAGAAGTATATTTGCATTTTTTTTCTATGCCACTGACCCCCAGATCTTCTGTTCTATTCCTCCCATTGTCCTGCTTGCATCCTTCCTCCTTCTCTACCCTGCTGCCATCCCCTCTGTTGTGACCAGGGTACTTTCTGAAAATGCTCCTTATCAAACTCAACTCAGCCTTGCAGTCTTGCTGCCATTCCCTATGATAACATGGTGATCCCTTTGCAGGCATATATGGAAGACTGCTGGGATGCAGAGGAGAGGCTGGTGATGCTTCTGGCCCTAAGCAACCATGTATTCACTGCCCTTCTTGATCCCACTGCCCTCTATGGCATAAAGTGGATGCGCTGTAATCACTCTGCCCAGATGCCATCCAATTGCTGTGCTCTCTCTCAAAGGCTTCTTGCTCGAATCTCTTCTGCATGGATAAACCAGTTGCTCAAGTCATACCCTCCCTGTTAGTCTCTTGTTACATTGTATTATTAGTTTGTTGAAGACTTAGGCCTAATGCATAAGAGGTTGCAGTGGAATTCAGGGGTGATCTTCAGTATAAGACTCTTCATATGCTTCAGTAATAATTAGTTTCAAGACTTCTCATAGCATTTGTCTGCTGTAGAAATACTAATTACTTTTTTCACTGCTTCATATTACTGAATATCTTTTCCTGTCCATTTATTTAAAAAAAAAAAATTATATGTGAATCTTTAAAGTCTTTGTGAAAGCATTAATAAGAAATCTCAGATTTTTCACCTTGGTCCTTCGAGATGAAACCTTTGAATATCAAAATGATCATCTTAAATTTTTTTGGTTTCTATTTTTCTTTTTCTAGCAGGTCTCCCTGTGAATCAGTATGAGAGGATTGTGAATATGTTTTTGAAGTTAAGCCATCGTCTGGTGGATGGCATCCCAGAATTAAAGGAATCTGTTCGAGTTGTCCAAGACTTGGCCTCTAGACATCTTGACTTGCTCCAAACAAAGATCAAAGATGAAGGAAAGCTGAGAGAAGTCAATGAATCTTTCAGTCTTCATTGTAATGGCAAGTCCTATTGTATGTTTTTTGTACACCTTGTGCTTCTTACATGCTTTTAACAGTTCATCAGGAGTGTTGTCTGATCCCTCAGGAAATTTTATATGATACTTTTTCTGGCTGATGATTTATTTATTGTGTGCACAAACTTGGAGAGGTGAGAATCAGGATGGCACTAATAGAGAATGTAGAACTGGTATTTATATATGTGCTCAGAATCAAACCACATAGCTCTACGGCTTTAGATTCCAACATGGAGTTATTCATCATGGCTTTTTATCCATTGAGGTGATCCAGGTCATTAGTTCTGTGGAATTTGGCTACATCAAAGAGAATGGTGAAAATATTCTTAAATTTGAGGATTTGCTATAAATATATATTGTGATATTTTGATTCTTGCCTACTTGGTGAAAGGAATGTCCCTGAATTATTATGTTAACATTGAGACTAAAAATTGACTTATAATGACCAATATTCTTGCTACGAATAAGTTGATCTAAGCAAGGTATAAGTACAATTATTTCAAGGGCGTTAGGTCAGTATTAGGCATTATTTGTTGCTATAATTGTGATCCTAATATGATATGGCCATTATTACTAAATCTGCTGTAATTATAGGTAATCTAAAGCAGAACCATGAAGTTATTGAAGTGTGGACGTATAGGTTCATGCTTGTCAGCTGGGCTGTTAGGCATAGAGCGTTTCAGGTTCAATTGTAGCCCCTTTCTGCATAATTTGGGTTTCTGTGCATACTAGTTTGTTCATGTCTTTTGCTAAGTTTTTTCCATGTAAATTGGAGTAAAGTGTCTCTCATTATTTAAGTGGTTAAGAGCCTGCTTCTTTAGTTCTTCATATGTCATGATCAATGTAAGTATTGCAATTTTCAGGTAAATTTTGTTTACTGTGAACCAAAAAGGCAGGTGACTGTAATTTGGCATGAAAATATATTTTGTTGATGGATTGCATTTTAACTCCATCCTGTATTGGCTCCAGCTTTGAGCATTTCTTTTTTTTTTCTGTATATGTGCATGGCCTATCACTTGGCCAAGATAGGAATATCCTGCAGGCTTCTGCTACTTTATGATGCCCTTATGCATCTAGTTGGCTGTGTTGTGTTGTCTTATGAATGAGAGCCCAAGGAGTGCATAAAACTGATGAGATTTCATTGGTGTGACTAAAGATAATTCAGATACCTACTTGATGGTACACTGGTGGCTTTCTGCCCTTTGATACCTTTTTGCAGTCTTGTACTTCTTCACATATATATTTATTGTTTAACCTTGCAGGACGATTGGAGGGAGGGGAGTATTTGCCAGTTCACCAGCAAGTGAGTTTCATGATGTCTTTACATGATCCAATTCAGTAGTCACATAGTGGTGTGAGTTGATCATGACCCCTTTTGCAATGTATTTGAGATCATTATAAACTCAATATTGAGCCAATATTGCTACATTTTTGTAACATTAGGCCAATGATGATCTAATATACTGTGCTACTTCAGAAGATGTGCACCTTTACTTCTTTTTGTTTTTTTGCCTCAGGAAGGCAATGATGATGCTGGTAGCAGCAGTGATGCTGAGTTTGCAGAGGAAGAAGAAGTACCTGAAATCCCCACTTTGGAACAAGTAGCCATTGGACCCACTCCTAAGAATTCTGGTATTTCTATACATTTTTTTTATGATTCTGTGGTCATCAAGGTTTTCTTTCCTATTTAGTACATATAACTATATTCTCTCTCATCTATACCACACTGGCATTAGATGGAGAGAAACTGGAACCCTGAATGGCACCTTACATTTCAAAGATTAGATGAATATGGAGCATATTAGTACTTTATTCAGTGTGCCTGTAAATGACAGAGCAAGAAACAGTGCATGATATTTGAATAGAGTATTAAGCTTATTCACTGGAAATATTTAAACTTGTGAACATTGAAATACAACTTTGTTTCTTTTCATTCCACAGAGCTTCAGGACTTGAACTCCATGGTCTTCCGGCCAGTGGAGATGAATGTGTGGAAGAGAAGAAAGGTCAAGAGGGGGAATTGTTATGCAAAATCTCAGAAGAGATTCAAGTTAGATCAGGATGATGAGCAGGAGAATGAGGAGAAACAGTTCGTAAAGAATGAGGAGCCTGAAATTTTCATCCTTGAGAATGGAGTGAAAGAGGAGTGGCCATCATTTCCATGCTTCCCTGTGAGTGAAGGTAAAAATGCATCGAGTCCACCTGCACCTATTTCATGCATTGGGAAGAATTTAAAAAAAACACTGAAACAGACATCAATGGAGAGGTACATTCCAGTCCCTATCAAGGCAAAGATACAAGGCCCAATGCTGCCTAATGGATGCATAGACAGCTTTGCTGTTCTCATGCAGAATTCCAAGAAGTTCAAGTGATATGCTTCTATGGATCTCGACTCGATCTCTTTCAGTCTCTTTTTACCTACTTTATTTGTCTTTGCATGAAGAGTAGCCAAGAATATTGTCCTCCTAAAATTCCATATTAAAGAGAGTTCACTCATATTTTATGTTCCCTTGACTGATTATTTGTGTTCCTTTGTTGTATCTCATCTTCATCACATGAATGAAAGGATATCTTTCTTTGTGGTACTGTTGAATAATCTTTCTTCTAATGATGCCACATTTGGTTCCCGTATATTTTCTTACGCTGTCAATGTGAAGGATATGAGCATGCAAGGAAGAGGATGTCCATCTTCTTCTGGCCATGGATTCCTGCATCTCTGGCATACCTGCTTCCTCCTATTGGCCATTCTTTCCAATGTAGATGCTGAATGGTATCAATTTTTATTTATTTATTGCTGACATATATTGCCAGTTTCTTCCAGGTAAGGGACAAGCATGAGATTCTTGCTCAGACATCTCAGTCGCCCTTGTTTGGGGCTCCTGCGACGCCTGAGCACCGAAGCTGTGCCCAAGAAGCCTCACGTCAACGTTGGGACCATCGGTGAGATAATCCCGCCGTATACCAACAAAAGTCACCAATATATATGAGGACTTGATGGAAATAATGCTGTGATCAGGGCACGTGGACCATGGAAAGACGACTCTGACGGCAGCCATCACGAGAGTGCTGGAAAAGGCAGGACTCGCCGAGTTCCGCTCCTACGACAGCATCGATCGAGCGCCTGAGGAAAAGGCTCGAGGGATCACGATCAACGCCTCGCACATCGGCTACAGCACTCAGAAGCGGGAATACGCGCACGTCGACTGTCCCGGACATGCTGACTTCATCAAGAACATGATCTCTGGTGCATCTCAGATGGATGGTGCCATCGTGGTCGTGGCTGCCACCGATGGCATGATGCCACAGACTCGGGAACATCTCCTCCTGGCGAAACAAGTTGGAATCCGAAAGGTTCATTTCCCCATCTTTTTGTGGAAAGAGTTATGTGGTTGCTCAGACGTTCAGTATAATTCATTCAAGATCAACCTAGACTTCATTAACTGATGCTTGTAGAGGATGTTTAAAAAAATATATTTTAGCCATATCATTTTAGCAATGTCATAGCCCGTAGGTCCGTCCTTTTAAAATATGAAATGAATTTACCAAACCACCAGCCGGGTTTCCAAAAGCCAGAGTTGCAAGCAGCATTGTTGTTTAGCAATTCTCATGGATGGGTTCTTCTTTACTTTTAGCCCTTTCCTCTTCAGTTGCTTTCTCCACCTCTCCTATGCTATGGCGGTGAATGCGCATAAATTAAGGTGAGCTAATCTGAAGAGAATGCATTCATTCATGCCAACCTTGACTGGAGGAATTTATACTGGGACAATGCTGGGAACAGGCAAGGAGGGAGTGTCCGCGAGGGACTTATAGTTGTATGCCTAATCATTGGAATGGAAAACGTGTTACATATGCTTGCGCACTTGCAGGGAACCCTGCCACCGGTCCAGAAACTATTTGTGATATAAGAATTTGCGTCTGTATTGGGGACACTGCCTTTGATGAGGCCCTCTTCCTCTCTGCACTTTTCCCCCTGATTATCTATCTTGTAGGATCACCAATACCCAGCAGCAGTGCAACAGTCCAAAAGCTGACAAAAAGTACCCATAATGAGGGTTCCCCCCCGCGTAGCGTGAAGCGCTTCGGGTTGACACGCTTCCCCTCCATGGATTAGGCTACACCTGTATCCTCTCTCTCTCTCTCGTAATCCCAGCCACTCCTGTAAGACCTCGAGCAGCTCCCCCAAAGTCAGCATGAATGAATGCCCGTTTCCTTCAACTTAGTTCTGCCTTCATTATTGCCTGCTCAACGCGCTTCATGAGGGATGGAGAAGGCAGCTGGGGAAATGAGAAGCCTGAAATTTTCATCCTTGAGAATGGAGTGAAAGAGGAGTGGCCATCATTTCCATGCTTCCCTGTGAGTGAAGGTAAAAATGCATCGAGTCCACCTGCACCTATTTCATGCATTGGGAACATCGGGAGAATTTTTTTCCTCCCCCCCCCCCCCCCCCCCCCCTCCTCACCCTACCCTACCCTCTCCCGGATGTGAGGAACTAAAAGCCGTGCCGCTTGCAGCGCCGGCTGGCCTGCCTGATCTCTTGCGGATAACCCTGACCCAATGCAAGTCACTGTACAATGACGACTTTGGATCACTTCAGGTGATCGTGTACGTGAACAAAGCAGACCTGGTGGACGCAGATACATTAGAACTGGTCGAGATAGAGATGAGGGAGCTGTTGTCGGAGATGGGATTTGACGGCCTGGAGACTCCCTTCGTGTACGGTTCTGCTCTCCTTGCCCTCAAGGGAGACCAGAGCGACATCGGAGAGCCGAGCATCAACAGACTCCTCGATGTCCTCGATTCCTACGTCACCGAACCCGAGAGGGACAGGGAAGCTCCGTTCTTACTGCCGATCGACAACGGATTCACGGCATCCGGCAGGGGAACCGTGCTGATCGGGACGCTGCGCCGAGGCATCATTCGCCGCAATGCCGACTGCCATCTCCTCGGCTTCGACTTCAAGGCCAAGACATCCGTCTCCGACATACACGTGTTCAAGAAGTCCGTACCGCAGGCCACGGCCGGTCAGAACGTCGGCGTCTTGGTGAGGAACGTTCAGCTGGGAAACGTGGAACGGGGAATGGTGTTGTGTGCGTTGAACTCCTTGACGCTGGGGAACCGCTTCCGTGCCCAGATGTACGTGTTGAGTCGTGCCGAAGGAGGGCGCAGTGCCCCCATTCTCTCGAAATACATCCAGCAGCTCTTCAGCGAAACGTGGAACATCGCGTGCCGGGTGGATCTCCTGCCGGGCGCCGAAATGATCATGCCGGGGGAGCACGCTTCGGTGGACGTGGTGCTCCTGAGGAAGATGGTGCTGATCCCGGGTCAGTCCTTCACCGTGCGGGAGAACCAACTCACTGTCGCTACTGGGATCATCACGGAACTCTTGCCCAGTGTCGAAGTGCCGAAGTTGAACCTCATGAAAGTTCCAGTTTGAAATAAAGAGCCCCATTCGTCTCGTGCATGCCAGTGTGCGCCAAAAAGCAGCTTCCTCTCTTATAATTTTGACAGAATAAGGAGGGCAGTCTGGTGATCGGATTTGCCTAATCCAGTCCTGTCTGGATTCGTCCTTGCATTCCAGTGACGGCTTTATTGTGAGCCATAGCGTTTTTTAAATACAGCCAGTATAACCTAAGTCACATTCTTCTCCATGCTGTGTTTCGCCAATACATTCCCCAATGTATGGCAGGGTTGGGGAAAAACCTGAGCCATTGGGTTTTACAGTCATTTTTGGTGGAACATCTCAAGTCATTCAGCAATGACTCAGAATACTTTAAGAATAAGTTCTGTTTTGACCATGAGGAATAGAGAATGGAACTGCTATAATATTGTGATGGATAAGGATGGCATCGAGAGGCTCGACTGAATGTCCGGGGTTCGGTGGTGTAGTGGTAGCACACCTAACCGGCAATCAGGAGGCCCGGGTTCAATTCCCGGCCGTTCCTTGGGTTCTTTCGACCTCTCATGCCGTCCGACTCCCGAAGTTCCCCTCCGTAACAATATTCCAGACTGGAAAAGGTTTCTGCTTGTGAGTAAAATCTTATCTCAAATAGAGCAAGTAAGAATATTATGCCAATGGCCAAAAATATCTCTGAAATGACTCAAGTTTCTTTCCTCATGTTGAGCCACCATTAAAACATTTTACCATACCTGATCAGGGTTTGCTATCATCTCCAATATAAAATGGAACTAGACTTGTGTGCTCAGAACTGTCAGAAACAGCAATAGCCGAGTGCATATGAATGCACCGAAGAACTTTATTACCCCCATTTCTTCTTTTTGATTTATGCTGCTTTGTATTTCTGTATAGAAGCAGTCATGTAGCAATTTTTGTGGGTTCTTTAAATTTGATTTTAATTAAGAGTTGGGAGACTGAAGTCACCCCTTCTCTGATATCCAGTCTCCTTTTTTAAAAAATCAACATGAAACAAGAAGAAAGGAAGCATTCATATCATGTACACCTCGCCTCCATCGACTCTTAAAGTAATATCAAGGCGTCTGAAACGACAGCTAGCGCAAATACGTATATTTCACGTACAAAATGGCATAAAATTATTTCCCCCCCCCCCCACCCCCGTAGATTGTTAGGAAGAAAAGAAAAGATGATAAGCAGAAAGTTTTATACCAGCAGAAAGTGCGATTTTCTCTCATTCTTATAACAGCAATAATCGCGTGATCATTAGCAACTCTGTCGACACTTTCAGAAAGAGGGTAGCGTCCAAGTAATGGAACATACGTTGGACAAATCGTTTGCTTCCTTTCGCCAAGTAAAAATGCCCTGCCATCGAACACCGCGAGAACTACAACTCGAGTGACTATTTTGAACTAGAATATCTTTCCCATGCGTCTTATTGTCTGGAAAGGCCACGTGCCAACCAGGATTTTCGAAAATTGCTTACTGTTGGTGCTGTTTCATATTTAATTAAAGTATAAATGGAGAAGTTTTATTCAATAGTTTTGTAAATGACTTGACTAAGGAGCTTTTATTTTATAATCATGTATTTATTGCTCTACGACCGGCTCGGGTCCCCCATGAAACTGAGTCCGAAGTTAATGCGACACGAGTCGCTTGAAGTTTGAGAAAGAGCTTCGCTGCACGTGCAGCAACGTGATCGTTATCGGTAAGAGTGAGGAGCCGAACGATGCATTTTTACTGTGCCTATGCCCTGTGCCTATATCCAGTGATATGAGTAGAGGCAAAGATGCCTAAGAAGTGGGTCGGAGAGAACAGCAAGGCCGCGGTGGCCAAGGCGAGGAAGGAGGCGACGAGGCAGGAGGAATTGCAGCGGAAGAAGCAGGCGGAGGAGGACGCCCTCTGGGAGGACGACGACAAGAACGCCCAGCGTAAGCAGCAGCGCAAGGAAGAGCGCGAGAAGAAGCGCCTGGAGCAACTAGAGAAGAAGACTCAGGCGAAGGCGATGCTCGAAGAGGAAGTCGCTTCCATCGACACTCGACCCACTTCAGCCGTCAAGCTCTCCCGGGCTCAGATCCAGGTACGTCATGCAGCCTCACGACCGGATCCGGGTATCCAACGAGGAATGGACATCTCTCATCCTCTCTCCTTGATGATAGGCCATGCAAGAGGAGCAGAGGAAGAAGGAGGAAGGGCATAAAAAAGTCGTGACCCACTTGGATACCCCGATAGAAGAGAACTTGAATCTACTTAGCACGGGAGAATCAGCTCGCACAGTCGATGAAGCTATCACCATTCTCAGGTCCTTTCCTAACCTGTCTCTTAGTCTCATAAGGATGAGTCCCTTTACTGATCGTTCCATGCCCCATAAAAATGAACAGAAGTTACCGTCTGTCATCTGAGAAACTGCTATGTGGGATGACGCAAATGCTAGTCCACTGCTTCAATTTCGATTAAGTTTAAGTTGAATAGGCCTAGATATGAATAGGACGCGTTATTGTAGCAATTGGAGCTGCTCTCATGTCAGATGAAATAGGAAATGCTGTGAGACTTGAGCAGACATGTTCTGCAGCAGGTGAAAATGAGTTTCTCTTATTATTAATCGAATGCCTATGCGAACGATTGTCAGAGATTGAAGTCGGGCGGTTGGTGAGTGGGGCCAGGGCATGCTTGTTCAACCATGTGATGGCATCAGCACCAGCGGCGTGCAGAGTGCGTAGGCCACCACGGAGGAAAGTTATTTTGCAGTCATCTACTATATGCGTCATTGTTTGGGGCTTGACGCACGCGCACAGTGGGCTATCGAGCAGTCCCCATCGGTAGTCCTTAGCCTCACGATGCCCATGTCCGCACAACCAGTCCGAAAGCGATTTAGAAGGGTCCACGGTTTCCTTGGAAGGCGGAAGCCTGGTGGTTCGACGGAAGGGCCGTCAACTATCTGGTGATTAGTCACCGTCGACTTGGACCACTCCTCGCGCCAGCGCGAGCACTGGCACAGCTTCGCCTGTTGGTAAGATGGCCCAGAGTGGGCGCCGGGATGGGAGGCGGTGGGCTGGTGGTGGGGAGTTTCCTCTCGAGTTGGTTTAACGTGCATAGGTTCAGAAACGAAGGTGGGATGATGAAAGTAATCTTGTCTATAGTACATCTGTTTGTGTAAATGTAGCCTTGGGCAGTCTTATTGCGTGTATCTTTCAATTCTGTTAGATCATTCATCAAGTTCACATACTTTCGTAAAGACCTTTCATTTCTGTGCATGCTCTAAGCTTATGCAACTCATCGGTCTCCGCGACACCCATCACTGCGCATGCACGATCGAATGGGACAAAGGAACGCATTGTTTACAGCGGGAAGGAGGAGGAGGCAGGGGATCGGCACCCGGAGCGGCGGATGAAGGCCGCCTTTGCCGCCTACGAGGAGAAGAACCTCCCGAGACTGAAGGCGGAGAATCCCAACATGCGTCTGTCGCAGCTGAAGCAGTTGCTGAAGAAGGACTGGCTCAAGTCCCCCGAGAACCCCATGAATCAGATGCGCATGGCTTATAATGCCAAGCCCTGAGGCATATATCACGTGGGGTGGGTGTCTGTTCGTTCGCATTCGTCGAAGCGGTCTGCTTCCAGTCTTTCTCTTGTGGTTCCCTGATTTGACCTTGATCTAACCGCCGTTGTCGGTGACCGAGTTCGAAGATGTAAGAAAAGTATGCGGATAAATCTTTTGTTCGTACGGACATTTTCATGCTGTATTCGGCTCATCTTCACGCTGTAATCATCACGCCCCACGGGAAAACGAGGACGAGAGAGACGAGGGCTTTTGTCCACGGAAGCCTCTTAGCTGGAATTTTTGAGCAGGGATGCGACCCCTTTCATGCAAGTCGGACTTAACAAGAGATCCGAGAGGCTTTCTGACGCTCTCATGCGAGCAGAATCGCTTCTCGGAGATGCCACAATCTGCTTTTCATCGCCTCATGATGAGTATCTTTTCGCATTTTAAAATAATCAGTGTATTTTTTTCGCAGAGTGATTTCACAGGCCGAAATCTTATTCCCATGGTTTCTGGAGGCACAATCCCACGTGGTTCTTTACGTTTTTCTTTGCGACTTGCTGATAGAGTAGAGAGGAACTTTCCTCCGACAAATAAGGAAAAGTCGCCGGTAGATTTGATAGGTTTGTTCTTGAAGTATCTTGTGAATATTATTATTGTTGCATCCTTGTGCAGTAAATGACTCAAGTGCTATGGACACCATACATATCATTTACGCCTACAGTCCATTCAGTAAAAGAGGGTTTCACGTTATTCACGGGTGAATTTCCCCTGTGAAGTGGAATGATCCCGCCAGGTGCGCTGCCCGTCCCGCCATCTTCGAACGTCTGAGTTGGAAAAATGTATGATGCATTTCTTCACTTTCATCGACATCGCATGTGCGATGGAATGTACACCTCCATTCTTATCTTCACAATCTGGTTTTAGTTCGGTTTTATTTCAGTTAGTCATCCCTCTGTTTTAGCCCCGTCGCACTGGAGTAGTAGTTCAAGTTTGGACTCGGTTCATATCCTTCTGTCAGGTCTAAGGGGTTCGTCACGCACCATAGGCTAATGTATCATTTTTTTTTTACAGACCGTGTACTTAGTGAAGACGAACGTATAATATCGAGATAATTTTACATGTATGCATGACCACTACATTGAACACATTTTGTGAATTCCATAGATTGATATTCCCTATGGTGCGCGACTTATGGGACCTGTACTTTGAGAAGGGTTTGCGAATCGTATCCGTCTGACCAACTTGATGGGTACGGTAGTGAATGGAACTATCGGCAAACGAGGTTATCGGGGTACCATCTGGGCGAATCTATAGATTTTGCAGAACTGAAAGCGTGCTTTTAAAATTCAGTTTCTGCGTCAATGAGACCAGTTACGGGGGTGGAGTGGAGACCAACCCATTCCGGCATTACTATTCCATACATATGCGGAGGGAAGCTGGGGAAGTGGGGCTTCCTCCATTACCCTCAATTTTAGCCAAATCCTTTTGTGGACGAAGACATGAAGGAGAGAAGGGTGAGGTCCGCCATAAAAAAAAACTGAAGTGGCCGGACCTATGTCAGGGGTTACATCGCTGTTGTAAACTGGGGAAATGTATTAATTGAATTCTTATGAATGACGCTGTTCGTCTTCCTTGCTTGTACCTTTGTTTTTGCCGAGTCCCCCCCCCCCCCCTCTTCTGGCGCTGCAGCTCGTTTCTTTTTTTTTTTTTTGACCGAACAACCAACAACGATGAGCGCAGAAGCAGAAGCTCAGTCCAGAACCAAACTTAGGATGACATGCACCGGATCCGTTTAAGCTAAACTAATCTGATCTCAAAATGGTCCCCTATGGGAATCAGTTTAACAGAGATAAACTTTTTCCCATAGACGCTCATGATGAAAACGAATCAGTTTAAAGTTAAACAAATCTGGTGCATGTCACCCTTACATGCCGATGCAAGGTGGCAAAGTGTGCCACTTGCCACTAGATTTAACAAGTGCGGTTCCGATCATAATGGAATACCGGTGGAAGCGAAGCTGTCGCGCGAAAGGACGCAGGAGGATATGAATCCGCTCGTGGCACAAGCGAAGAAATTGCGACGTGACTCTAGGAAGCACCTGTAGGAGCCAGGAGCAAAAAAATAGGTCGCGTGAAATAGCAGGTGGTGAAGGAAGAATAAAGAAAAGGCTTTGCGTGTTGTCCCTATTAGTGCTTGCTTGACAAAAGGACGGAAAAACCCAGTGTTATGCTTGGCACAGCGGTGCGGCCAACCCTCTTCTGATGGAGCTTGTGACGAAGGGTTCACTTCGCTGAAGGAAATGTGTTTTTTGGAGGTCTTAGATCTTTCCAAAAACACTTCTCCCCCTTGTTTACAATTTATTCCGGAATGACTTGGTTCTTGTAGCTTCCACCAGAATAGCTCATTTTGGTCTCATTGACTCAGTGAATGGTTGTTAATTGAAGGGCTGAAGGAAAACTAGTCTGTACATTATTAAGCGAAGGAAATGTGGCGTGTGATGCATAAATCCCACCTACGACCTCGATGAAGAGAAAAACGGGCCATCTGCATCGGACGAAATTTTACTTTCTCGGACATGCTTTGGAAATTAGACCAATTTTCCTTTCAGCCCTTTAATTTGGAAACGGTCATTGAGCCGTGAAGGCAAAGCCATAAGAAAGGACGTCTGTCAGTCGGCCCGAGGGAGAAGGGAAAGGAAATGGGGACACACCTTGCGTTTTTCGACACGTACAGTGCGCTTATGAATAGATGCTAACTACGGAATATTTTCCTCGGCCCTGCGTCTTCGCGGTCGTCATTCGGTCGGTACTCGCCGCTCGGAAAGGGTGGTTCGTCGCGAGTATCCCGCACGTTGCGTTCCATACACCTTTCCATTTAGTACTGGTGAGCAAGAGAAGTCTTCGTTCGACCTCTGCGCTGGAGCAATTCACATCGGTGAGGGTCTTTCCTTAGAATTTGGATGGTAGGAACGGCATGATGTGGCTTTATCAACTTTAGGGATACATGCCCCAAGCCCCAACCCCCCCCCCCCACCC
>CAJPEV010000259.1:125530-153906 GCA_905338385.1 Darwinula stevensoni
ATGGCGCCCCCCCCCCCCCCCCCCCCCCCCCCCCCCCCCCCCGGCCTCGCTTTCCCACCTCCTTTTCTCCGTCTTTCTACTCCTCGCATCCAGCGTCCTCGATGGAATGGAAAATTCACGTGACACAGGAAGAGACCTTCTTTTCTATAGATAGAAAGCCCTTGAGATTTTTTTTCGCTCTCCTTGCATGACTAGACTAAACCCATACGAGGGGAAAACTACGCACGTCACGCCGCGCTATAGTAAATTGGCCTTTTCTCTGAAGGAGAAAAGGCCCATTCTCGGACTCAGAATGTGGTAGGCTAGCACGCCTGCCGCATTCCTTTTGCCAATCTTATTCTCATTCACATATTCAGTGTTCTCACCAGTTCTCAATCTTCCTCTGACAGCTGCTTGTCTAAGAATGACTTAACCGTTTCGTGCATTGTGTCCACTGTAGTGAACGGCTGAATTTCTGGCTATGATGATGGAAAAGCCATGGCTTTTCAGCCATGTTACACATACCCCAAAACTTTTGGTGCATGCAGTCAACTCAAGGGCACATAATTATTCAGTGTTGCTTTCTAGCGGTGGAACATGCGACTACTCTGACAAAGTACCTCCTTAAGCGTTAAACGAAAAAATGTAGATTTTTGTTTTGCCTTAAAATTCATGCAAGAAAGGGTTAATGATGCGGTTGTGTCGTAAAGAGGTGATGGGAGTCTCCTTTACGAACGCTCGGAGAAAAGGATGCCCCGGCTATATGACTAGATCTGGGCAAAATAATCAGGGCTTCCCCGCTGGAGGGGAGGCCCCAATTATCCCACACTTCCTTCCTGATTGTCCCAGTACTGAGCGTCGAGTACCAGGCGAGGCCGGGAAAGTGTGTACCCAATTACGCCTGGGTTAGGCGGCGGCGGGGATCGAATCCCCGCCTCCCGGACGGCACGCGGACGCTCTGCCACAAGGGCCATTTCCGCCGGTTGTATATATGATTTAGAAAAGAACGGTTATGTGCAAGTCGGGGGGGGGGGGGGGGAAGTCTCTTCCCTCGGGCGGAAAATCCAGACAGGCGCGCTTTCATTCTTCATTTCTCGCCCATTTATCTTCCATCTCTTCATACACGCCCAGATTGTGTATTCATGTGCGCTTCTTTTGCTGTAATGCCGAACCTCATCAATTAGGCTAAGAGACTAGAGAGCGAGTAGAAAAATGTAAATAATTCTGAACCTTCTCAGACCCAAGCAGCAGGTATACGAGGTCTGATCAAAAAGTTCCAGTACTTTTATTCGTAAACTTTATTTTTAACAAGTACATTAAAATTAATTGTTGTCCCTTTCCCCCCTCGATGTTATGCACTTATCCCAACGCTCTTGCAACTTCTGGAAGCAGTGCTGGAAGTCCTGGAGTGTAAGACTCTTAAGCTGCCTCGTCGCATTTTCCTTGATGCTTGCAAAGCCTTCAAATCTTTTTTCTTTCTTCACTTGAAATCTAATATTGGGGAACAGGAAAAAGTCACACGGAGTCAGATCCGGTGAATAGGGAGGGTGGGGCAACACAGGATTTTTTTTTTTTAGCCAAAAACTCTCGAATTGTGAGAGCAGTGTGGTGATGCAAAAACCAGGCTTCATTTTGGAAAAGTTGGGGCCGTTTTCTTCTGATTTTTTTTTCCTCGCAGACGGGTCAAAACATCTTTGCACTAAGCTTGGTTAACTGTCTGGCCTTGTGGGACAAACTCATGATGCATGATCGAAAATTCGACGAAGAGCACAGACGACCGGATTTCAACACTCGTGATTCGCGACTGGTTAATCCTAGCGCAAAGGAGGTTTCACCATGCGTGCGGTTACACCCCCCCACTCCCACCTTCACTAGTCCTAGCCCCCTACCTAAAGCGGTTTATTTTTTAACAAGAAAGTACTGGAACTTTTTGATCAGACCTCGTACATACGAATTGCTATAGCTTTTATTTTTCTTAGGTTTGCGCAAGAAAACAGCGCCCCTATTTGCCACTATGAAACCCCCCCTGTGGATCGCGTAGGTTCATGATTTTTTCGTATCACATTGGCACTGCTCAAATTACTCCTCTCCTTTGTATTAAAAGCTGGCGTCAAGGTCCTCGTCGTAGTATGTTTCGTAGATTTGGTTTTGATACCGATGCGTGTTTTTGCGTCATCCGGTATGTAGTAACAGTCGACAGCAGTCATCTCATTCACCCTGTAGTACCATATTAGGTACTATTAGCTGAAATATGGCTACTTTTCACATGTAATAATTATGATTTAGTTATGAAGTTTTTCCAGCTAGTGCTACAAATCAGATATTTTTAAAGATATTTTGATATTTCAAGGAAAATACGTCAACGCATGGTAAGCGTAGTTTCCAGAACAAAACTTCCCTCTCTTCTTTTCGCGCGAGGATAAAACGACGTTGGTGGGCAAGGAGGAGGTTTAATTTGTCAAAAAGTAAGTATTAATCAATATTGATTGAGTATGCGCCCTTTTAGCTTGGTTACTTTTACTTTATAATGAATTTCGTGTTCGGGGCACTTTCGGGGGACTTTCTTGCACTGGTTTGGTCGATTTTTCTCAATTATCATGCGAGCATGGCCCCATGTGCGAGTCCGGACGAACTTTTTTTTTGCTTTCCAAGAGAGCTTGCTGCAATTTTAGGAGTTTTCTTTTCCACGTTCCAGACTTCCTCAGCGATAGTAGGTGAGAAAAGAAAGCCAACAAACCAGCCAGTGCAGGGAGGGAGGGGAAAAACGGAATAGTATGATGACTCAAACACGATCAAGTATAATTTCGGGACGCAATAATTGCCTGTGAGGGTATTTAATAGCAGGCAGGCATTTCTGTAAAGCTTTCTTTATTTCAACCATACTTCCATGCCTGACAGTACATACTTGTTTTCTCTATGATGGGAATCTTTGCCTGATGGAACATGTTTGCAACAGATGGTACTCCAGAATCACATGATTCTCGGTTGCCCCAATCTTTTCATTAATTACAATGAAAGGTGTAATTTTCTAGCACGAGTAATTTGTATTCGAAAATATTTTATGCTGACAAGGAAAACCATGTTTTACATTGACGATGAAAGTAAGGGTTCCACTTTCTAGCTTCTCTTCGCATGAAGGGAAGTGTTGCAATAAACCAAGCTTGTGCCTGTGATGCTCAATCTTTTGAGCAGCTTTCGGATGTAGGCTACCACAAAATTGGCCCCGTGATTGCCAGCCCAACAGCTGTCGCTTCTAAGTTTCCTTTTGTAAGCGCTATCGTGGTAACGTATTACTTCGTCCTGTATCAGTCGGCAGGAAGTAATCATTACTGCCTCAGGTTACCCTGGCTCGTAAAAGGAAGATACAGGGCTTTTTCAATGCAAAATGGACCAATGCTGTCTTTCGCAATCCTCGTTGTGAAAAAGGGGCAAAATTCGACCAACAGAAAATCGCAGGGTTCACAGACTTGGCTGCCCTTGCCTATCTCGGTATTCGCCTTGCAATGTCATGTACCTGCCTTGTGTTGCAATATTCGTGGGTCACCTTTTTACTTTCGGCGGGTGTGTGGATTCATGTGTCCGAGGTGGCATATTAATTGTTGGAGTCAATCTAGGCGGCTCTTTCGGAAAGTCCTTCAGATGATGTGGAAATCTGAGGGGGAAAACAAATTGAAAATGTCGTTGCCACAAGAGAACACTGCTTGTAGGAAAGCTTCAATGCTCTAGTTACAGTGGTTTGGAAAGTGAGAGGAGGATGCGGTTACAGTGCTGAATAGCTCCCATGAAGCACATGTTGTAGACCAAGTCACCCAAGAGTTTGAAGTCCTACTTTACATGCAAATACACCTCAGAGCTCTGTGCGGTCCAAATATTAATTTTTCAAACGGGAGAGTGGTGAACTGAAAGCTTAATGACGCAACTGAAGGAAACATGGACTTCGCAGAAAACCTCACTCTTAATATACGAGGGTTTACCGTTCTCCAACGTACAATTTTCCCTTTATTGGCGAAAAACTAAATTTTCTCAATTGGAAATTTAAAAAAAAGGGATTATCCCGTCCTCTGACGTCATGAGTACCATTAGATACATCGATGAGTCTCTACAAGAGTAGCAAGCTTTCCATTATAGAAAAAATGGACGAAGAAATTGCTGTTGTTGCTTGTCATTCTGAAGCTACTCGGAAAAGACTAAGAATAGGCTGAAGCAAAAATAAGATTTATATCTTCCTTTAGAGGTGATTTTTATGACGTCAAGAGATTCAACGAATTTGCAATCACCTCAAAGCGAGAAAGTACGTATACGTTCAAGAACATCAGTTACTGCCTTTGGCATTGCATATTGGAATCCTCAGACTCATTTTCGTTGGAGCGGGCCCGTGAACTTTTTTTTTTTCTAGCAAATATCTATGTAATGAAGTAGATAATAACGTTACTGGGAGGGATTAAGTGTTATACCTTCTCTGTTATACATTTTGTATTACTTTGAATGAATGTACAAAATTGGCTTCTAAATTCCGCAAGCTTCCCATTTAATCAAAAGTTACGTTCGTTCTGATATATCCCCCATGAAATAGACCCAAGGCATCGTAAAGCAGGTTACTGAATTGTAATCGGTAGTGCTTTACGCAGTTCAGCCATAAAATATTTATCGTCGCCTTTTTTTTTAGGCTTGGTCTCGCAGCATTTCCTGGAGAGTCCTCCTTTTATTCAGCACCGATAATGGATGCGGTGTGCGTGCGAGTCTGTAGGTCTAGTTCCGGGAGCAAATTTGACATATATAAACTCCTCTCCTCTTTGCCTCAGTCTGTCTGCTTTGAGTTAATTCAAGAATGGAGCTGGTAACATAGAACGTTCGGTTTCTTTGGCCTTTAGTATGGGCATGTCCAGAAGAATTTGTCCTTAGATGTGCACATAGCTACTACTATTAGTTACATTATATGAAGCTCCTATATCCTAGCTACTTGGCCTGCAGATTGGGAGAGACAATAGTCCACTTAAACCGACCCCCTTCAAATCAGTGATACAAAGAATTAGGTGTTGTCATACTTTATACCGATGTCAGTTCCACAGACCCCTTGAAGGATCGGTCAGAAATTTTGGCGATTTCATTGTTAATCCGAACATTTCAATGGCTGTAGCTTGAGACTCCGTGGATTGGAAGGTGGGTGAAATGGGCTGAGCAGCCACCGTATTTTTCAACGCACTCGGATGTATGTGTACAGTATGCAGTCGTGAAGGTCACCTTTAATTACACACAGAAGCCGAGCAAAAGGTGACTGGGTCTGCAAAACTAATGGTATTGCATGTCTACCACGAGTCTCACGTCCCGTTTAGCTGTGAAAAATTTCCTTGCTGGCCTCGAGAAGCAGGGAAGTCGCAGTACTATCCGACATGGAATCAACGGCTCTCATGATTTTCAAAAATGTAATGAAAATATTCACTCCATAGACGCTGTGTTAAATGAGCTGTGGGATAAGCTTGCGATTTCACCCCTTCATATCCTTTCGAAGAGCCTTCGGCATAAATGGAGGTGGGAAAAGGGGGAGATATGCACTACGCCGCCACCCCCTCCGACCTCAGTTGCTTGCATCGGCGGTCACCTTTCTCCATCACACACAGCAATCGAGCACGGGGAAGCGGCTCTGAAAAACCAATCATGCAGCAATTCTCAGCCACGAAGTTCATATTCGTGAATGGACTTGGCCTCTTTCCTCGAAGGGTTGAAGCAGCAGTAAAGTCCCCAGATCGTTCGACGACGAAACACGAGTATATGGCTCCCGTGATATGCAGAACTGCAACACAATATATCCGTGTCCCAAAATCTCATGAATGGAAAAATGGGAAGAAAGAAATTGTCTCTCACCGCTCTTGGGAATTTCTCATTCTAGTTTCAGGAATGAAAATGAGTAATCAAAATGCATGACTTGCATTTTGAAAGAAGTGGTGCCCCCTTTTCTCGCATATAAGTTCTCAGACTGGCACTTTCGTAAAATTTCGGACTCGCGTTCGGAAGCCAAGTTTCTCGCACATAACGGCGCTGGATGCGGAACCACTGGGTGAGCTCAAATCAGGTGGTGGTGTTATCTCCCGGTATTAGTGTCGAGAGGTTTCTCCCAAGACGAGCTTCGGTGTTAACACTAGCACTGAAGGTGCTCACACTTAACGTGTCTTGCGTTCATAATCAGCGTCTCAAGGTAAAATTAACCTCAGTTATGGTCAGGGTGATTGATAAAAAATTTGTGCTTGTGTCCTTTTATATTGTGCGTAAATGGCTAACAATTCATTGAAATTATTTGATAATGTCACAAATTTTCATCTGAGAGCATGCAAGTAGAGCTGTTATGATGGCACTTCCGCTGAGGCACCATTTTATCAAGTATATAACGATCTCGACCCTCTTTCCATTGTCTCTTTAAAATTTCGCACAATTCTTGCCTCTACTTTCTGCCTATCACGTACGCAGCTAACACTGCTTTTTGGTGTTAACCACATGGGATTAGTGTAACACCCAATAATGAAGTATAGGGAATCCCCTTCACACCAACACCGAACTGGTATTGAGATGGTGTAACACCAGGTTAAACACGAAATACCAACACCACAGGGCGAGTTCAAACTGGTGTTGAGGAATGATGTTCGTGTTACATGGAACACCAACGCTGAATTAGAACTCACCCACTGTCACTAATGATACTATACGTCTTCACTTTTAGACTTTCCTGTCCACGTGGAAAATAGCGCGCGTCTCTTCCCGACTCATGAGTTCGCTATCAAGAAGCTGACAAACGCCATTGACTCCCAAGTTTTAATACTCACTTACGCAGCCTCAGGCTATTTCCTCTCTCCCTATTCCTCTCCCCTACTCCTAGGGAGGGGATGGCGAAATAACCGTCACGGGCCTAATTTCGATATTAAGTCGTTTTATCTCGGTTCCAAAACCCAGACATCTGCAAGTTTCATCCAGCTACCGATTGGTGTGAGGTCCGTGATGGTTTCCCCTTCTTCTCGCTCCCCCCCCCCCCTCCTGTTACTTGATTCTTGCTACTCCGGTCTTCACACGCTGCGAATAAAGAATAATATTTAAAATATATGAACTTGATATCCATTGAGTTTAAACGGAGCCGAAGAGGACAGGCATTGAAGGACAGAGTCTGGCACATTTTACTCGTTTGGGAACGCTGTGATAATCCATAAACTAGGGTCACTTGTGTAGACCAATCTCTCATGAAAGGACATGGTGATTGATACTTGCGGGACAGTCAGGGAGAATAATGACAGCTTCCGAATTCTCCAAGTAAGGAACTTTGTGAATAGACGTAGAGTGGATTGGAATAACAGCTCCCGAGACGGTAGAAACCAAACTGCGAAACTCGGATCTGTGTTGCTTCAGGCACCACTCTCTCCATCAGTCTCTCGCGTCACTCCAAGCCAGAATCCTGAGACGACACAAAGGGTAATGAATCAATAGCATATACGCATGAATCGAAAGAAAAGGTAGGAGAGAGTTGGGAACTCTAAAGGGCGTTTCACACTGCGTGTCATGCATCCGTTTCGTCAACGCTTGGGCATGTAAGCAGACGCATGTCCACTTACATCTTAGGGTTTTCACAGACTGCAAGGCTTGCGTTTCCAATTGAACTCTTTCCCATTTCATAACGCAAGCCTGGCGCTTTGCAAGCCATTGACGAAAAGGATGCATGATTCACAAAGTGTGAAACACCCTTCAAGGATGAAAATCCAGGATCATGAGGTCCATGAATGTCGCCCTCTTCATCCTCTCTGCTATCTTCCAGCTTAATGCCCATACCCTTTAAGACTGAAATTAAAAAGTACACATGGTATAAAAGCAAAACTTCCTCATTAAACCCTCCACTATGAAACATCATCGACCACAAAAATAGAAATTCCATAGGAGGGCACAGGGACTCGGAAGTGCCGCCAGACCTCAAGGTCGTGCATATACGAAAAAACGTGGGACTCCGCATTTCCAGTACCAATACCAGTTCCGCATTTTTCAGACCGGAAAAAGAATAATGAGGGGGGGGGGGGGATTAATAGGTTGCGAGTGGATACTAATAGGTGGAGATCACGAGTTCATTCACCTACTTGCTCATCTGTCTTCTAATAAACTTGCGATCTAGTTCATTATGACAGAATGCCTGAACATAAAAGCAGTCGTAACTTCGATGGAAACCGTGTAAGTATGCGGTAACGGGTCGGGACGGCGTCTCCAGAGTTTCTCGGAAGTAAGAACGGAGTTCTCGCATCTGAGTGGAAGGAGGTAAAAGACAAGAAGGAGAAAAAGCAGTTAATCCATCCACCCTTTCTCAAGACAGGAAAAGGACCGCACTCTTAGTTGGGGAGTATCAAGCCAATTCGCGTCCAGTCATTTCATCAGGTGCCAGACAGCAGGGAAAATAATAAGTACAACGTAACAGATACCTTTCTGGGATTAAAGCATGTTTCCCTTGAAATGACCCCAGGTGGAATCTTGACAATCCTTCAAATGTGTGCATGATACCTTTTGAAATATCTTTCTAACTGCCCCCTGCGTGAAGATATGAAAATAAGTAGAATTTCAGGTGTGTGAACGTACACGTTGAACTCTCCATACTTATGAAAGACAATGGGAAAAAAGTTTGTGTCTAAAGGAGTAAAGAGGTGGTTAGAAGTCGACTTTTCATTCAACTCACCATCATATAAATCCCAGTACCCCATGCGCTGAATCCTCTCACAAATTTCACGCCACATTTCATCCGACTTTCACTATGACACTCCAGATGGAATTAATATTGATCCCTGCTGTGGGTCATGATGGATAGTGCATGATGTTCGTATTAAAACGCAACATATGGAATATCCAGCTGCACGACCGTAGAACCATGCATATGCCACGCGGCTGCACAGCTTCATGAGTAACACAATAGCCCCATAAATTTCAACTCTTCAACTACAAGTGACGAATTTACGTGCCAAATGAAGGGCAGAAAAGCGAGCCCCAATTCCCAATGGGCAAGGGCAATGGGCACGTCGGACAAGCTCCTCGTGAGGATGATTGAGTGTTGCTTGTTTTTTCGTTAACTTCCATATATCCTGTACACAGGCACCTCGTGGATAAATAGTGTAGAAAAATAAAATAAAGCAGAAAAAAATACGGGTATCATGACATGGGGCCTAAGCTCCCGTAAAAAGAAAATAAAAATAAAAAGAAGAGAGAAGAAAGGAGGAAGAGTATGTTCATGAGACCGGGAGAAGGAATAAAAGTTGAAAGTTGTGGCTTGAAAAAAAAATCGACAGTGGACTGAATTTCAATTCTGTCGGCACCCAATAGCGGAGGTTAATAGGAGGGAGCGGGTGTTGAAACATAAAATGAAGCAGGGAGGAAAAGGGTGACCATGACAAGCCTAAGCTACCGTAAAAAATTGGAAGATGGCGCTTAAGTAGCAGCTGCGGGTGGATGGTAGGCAACATCCTCATGGTCCCGCCTCTAACGTGGGAACAGAATGTCGATCTTCGACCTCTTGGTTACAACAGCAATCCGAAAGATATCGGCAACAAAAGCCCTTGTGAGGGCCTGTCGAGCCGACCGATATGCCTATCGGTTCGCCTATGCCAGATCAACGTTGAGGGCCTCTCCCGCGTCTAAGCCGACGTCATCGCAAAGCTGCAGCAAGAAGATAATATCGACGTGCTTGCGTTGCCAGAAACGCATATCGCGGAAGATGATTCATCGCGCTTGACGATCCCCGGCTACTTCCTCATCGCATCGAAAAGTCACCTGAGGCATGGTCTTGCTACGTACGATCAGCCATCCCTGGAAAACGCCAAAGAGACCATTCGCACGGGAAAATATTTCATAATCGATACCCGAATCGTCGTTATGGCTGCATACAAACTACCCACCAAGGCATGCATACAAGCCGCCCACCACCATCACCCGATAGTCTACCTTGGTGATTTTAATAGCCTCCACACTGATTGGCCATGAAATCCCAGTCGTTACCAGCATACTACTACAGCGCTGAACTTCCGGCAAGCAGACTGGCCTATCTTCACGACCGCCTTCGAAAATTTCCGCCTCCAAGCTGGAAAACTTCGAACGTTTCGCTGCGTTCTTGAAGTCTGCTGCGAAGAAGACAATCCCGCACAGCCACCGTAGGTCTTACACCTCGTGCTGGTCCGCTGAAAGCGAAGCACTCCTGGGGGAGCACTAGCAGAGTGGGCATCCAGACATCGCGGCGTCTCTCCTGGAGTCCCTAGAATCCGCCAGACGATCGAGATGGACCTAGCTTATGGAGAGTCTTGGCTTTACGCACTCAAGTCGTAAAGCCTGGAAGCTCCTAAGGCACCTCGGGGGAGCAACGCCGACCGAGTTCTAATCCTCTGAAAGCGACAGCCGACAACATCGCGGCTGAGGTACTAAGTAATTCAAAGACTGCAGCAAGCCGCCCCACTGAAAGGGCTGTCAGATCAGCCCTCAGGAATACCCGCAGAGAATGCGTCCGCTCATCACCGCTCTCCCATGCCGTCACCCGTGAGGAGATTGACGCCGCATCGTTGGCCACACAGGCAGACAAAGTAACTGGAGTGGACGGCATCTACCCAGAATTTTTGAAAAATATGGGTCAAAATGGCTTGCAGCGCTGTTCACGACCATCATCACCCCCAGCAAGCTGCCTAAAGTTTGAAGGAAAACGAAGGTCATCGCCCTCCTCAAACTAAAAATACCTGAAAACAACCCCAAAAGTTACCGGCCCATCTCGCTCTTATGCACAACGTACAAGTTGATGGAGCGCGTACTGCTGATCCGGCACTCCCCGTTTCTCGAAGAGGCAGTCCCTCTTGAACAGGCTGGTTTCAGGCCCAAGAAGAGCTGCTGTGACCAAGTGAAGTCTGAAGTCACATGTGGAGGCTGGCTTCCAACGAAAGAAAAAGACAGCGGAGGCCTTTGTTGACCTGTCCGCAGCATACGACACTGGAGGAGAGGCCTCCTTCTGAGGCTCGCCGCCCTCGTGAAGTGCGATCGTACAGTGTGCCTCATCGCGGCAATGCCCAGAAAACCAGGTCAGCAGGCCAAGAGCTTTTCAAAATGGCTTGCCGCAGGGATTGGTTCTCGCGCCATCCCTCTTCAACCTCTACATGAGCGACATGCCACCAACAACATACCCTAAGTTCGGGTACGCCGACGATTTGGCACTCACCTGCCAGGCCGCGACCCTTACGGAAGCGGAAGACACCCTCAACACCGACATGAAGGCGATGGAAGAATACTTTCTGCACAGGCGCCTCAAACCAAACCCGAACGAAAAAGTGGTGTCGGCGTTTCACCTCAACAATACCAAGGCCAACTGAACGCTGAAGGTGAACTTCCACGGAAAGTGGATCATCCACGACCCTTGCCCTAGGCACCTCGGAATCAGGACCGGCCCTATTTATTTCGGTGCCCTGAGCAAGGAGGCCTCCCAACGCCTTCTTCCCCCCTCCTCCCCCTTCACTCCCCCCGAAGGGAGAAGGGTCAATTCCTAGCGTTCAAAAAGACGCCGAAACGGAAGGCATCTTCCAGTTTCTGAAGTAAAGCTGAGGGTGGCATCCATTACTGCCCATTCATTCTGTCACGTTTTGGTGCCCCTGGTGAATTTGCACCCTGTGCAAGGGCACATGTGGCTCATGCCTAAGGCCAGCCCTGCTTGGAGTAACCCTTGGCAGAAGCCTGACATTGAACTGCCACCTCAAATTGGTGAGCAACGCGACGAAGACCCGTACCAGCATTATCCGCCAGTTGGCCGGCACCACCTGGGGATGTGACGCTCGCACAGACAGCTACCCTTGCCCTCGTGTATTCGACGGCAGAGTACTATGCTCCTGTCTGGGCGCGGAGAGCGCACCACAGATATGGTCGACGTCCAGCTCATCGCCGCCATGCGTACCATCTCAAGCACCCTGAAGACGACCACCATAGCCAGCTCCTCGTACATTCATCTTCCAAAGATATGGAGAGAAGCGGCAACGTTGCGTGAGTACCGCCCAACCATCGCTTCTGATTCACGGAGATCAGAAGCTCATGCCACCTGCTCGTCTCAAATCCCGCGGGCCCTTCTGGACCGAAGCGGAAACTCTCCTGGCATCGAATGTGACGCCAGGAGAGAGTTGGCAACGGGCGTGGGCAGATGCCGATGTTACAGACAAGAACCTGGTTCAGGACTCCACCACCAATTCTCCCGGATTCACTCTCCCGCGACGCCAATGGGTCAGTCATCAACCACATCAGGACATCACATGCGGACACCTGATGCATAAATGGTTCATCAAAGATTCTCCGAGATGTGAATGTGGCTACATGTCACAAGCCATGGACCATATCGTGAACTCATGCCCGCTATACTCCTTCACAGGGGGACTAGAAAAATCCACTTCGCCTCTCTGGAAGCAGTCGAGTGAATATCAACCTTCATCTTTAATACCTGCTGTTGTTACCCGCCGTACAAAAGTAGCAACAGCTCTCTCGCCATCCACTCAGAAAATAATTAAAACCCAGCCGTCGTGGAGGCCAATCCGGTTCTAATCGTACCCCATGGGGAATACCATACAAATTCCCCGAGAAGTTCGACCAAGGACGCACAACGGCCCCAGGATGCTATAATAAAAAAACTCAGACTCCAAGGAGAAAAGAAGGGGCCATCGAAGAACACGGACCCGACGATGAGGAAAGGGAAGAGTTGTGGAGAGAACTGCTCTTATTGCTTTGTCTGGAGTTGGCTCAAGAGGAAATAAGTTCAAGCGTATTACTGGATACCTTGTACATCCACTATAGCCGCAGCGCTCGCTGAAGAGCGGAATAGAGAAAGTGAGAAAGAATATATCCAAAACTTCATTATCTACGGCTGAATATCATTCCCTCAGAAGCGACCTGAAAGGGGTCGATAAGGAAGAATCACTGATATACCCATCACAGCTGCCGAGCTTAAAATGACCGTTGGCCTGCACCTCGCCTCATGCATACACGAACACGTTTATGTGTTATCCTTTACTAATCCGGACAGTAGTTCACTTTTAACACTTCCTGAGTGCTGTCAACGTGATAATTGACCCTAATATGTGGTCAAGGGCAGAGTTTCTCAACCAGGGTGCATCAAGATATCCCTCCACCTGCCCAAAACTGCACTTGTCCACACTTTCAGCAGTCTTGAACTCTGTTTCCACTTACGCGTGGCATGGCGTTGCGACGCGACAAAACCGCTCGCCCTGCATTGCACTACGCATTTGCAATGCTGTCGTGGCATGGCGGGATGTTCCAGCCGAGCGATTTTTGCCACTTGCTAAGCGACTGCTCTCGGCGTCAGTTAACGTGTTCCAAGAACTGGTCTCCTGGATAGGCCTCGAAAGGAGAGGAATGGACCGGAATTGCTGGCAGCAGCTTTTCCTTGACATACTTCAGGACCGATTCTGTGTCCACTCTTCCATGAAAAATCTGCGGGCCGAGGTTCTTTGATGCATACGACGATCCAGGGAGACCGCTTGGTGCATTGGTGTAGAGATTGAAAACGGCTGTTCATGCGCAATGTTCAGAGACTCTCCCCTTTACCTCTCGAGGCTGAAAGGGAGAGGGGGGGGGGGGAGAGAAAGGGCCCTTCTCAAGGATCTTTTCATACAACCACTATCTTCTGAAACCCAACGATGATGTCGTCTGAGGGCCCCAGTCGACCTCCGACAAGCCCTTCAGTTAGCCAAAGAGATGGGGAGAGAGTCCTCTGATGCAGCCAATACTGTGGACACTCCGTCGGATGTGACACATGAGGAGTACTGGGCCATCTTGAAAGCATGGGATCAGCGAAACTGGCCATTCTCTTGATCCAGCAACCCGGAAAGAAAGAAAGGCGTGGAAGATGGAACCCCAGCCCATCTAAGGGGGGGAGAGACACATGATCACTCAGGTTATATTGATCCTGAAAGTACCTGCCCATATGATGGCATCCTCGTAAGGCCGTTTTTTTTTCGGAGGATTCTGACCTCCCTCCTCCCCGAAGGAGTGGTATTGCAACGAACAGGAGAACCACCTCTTATAGTTCCGTATCGGCATGTGAGGTGAGTAGATGACTGAAAAGTCCATTTTCAAGCCATCTAATCTTCAACCCTACCGCAAGTAACCACAGTCCATCTAAAAGACCCTGCAGAATCTCACCCAAGATAGAAAAAGGTGGGAAATGAGAAAGAGTTCTTGGCAAAATTACCTCAAGCTAGAGGACCAGCTTCCAAACCACATAAGACTGGAAAACCAGTCCCAATCCAGGAAAGTAAACCCGGGCAGAGAATTCTCAAGAGCCTGCCCTCCAGCAAAGAAGCCAGGATCCAAACTACTTTAGCAGAGAGAGCCCGAGGCAGTCCATTCGGGACGGCTGAAGGAATGCCACGCACCTGGAGAGTCATCAGCCGTAGGCAGGTAACAGTCACCGCCAGCACAGAGACACATTACTGGGATATTGGAAGGGCCATATGAGGATGACATGGATATGGTATTCATCCCAGTTGTAGGGGTACCGGTTTCCAAGTGTGGGTCATTAATGCTAACATGACAGGAAACCATCCACATTCAAGTATGCAATCCTGGACCTTGGGAAGTTTGAATCTCAAAAGGAATGCTTATCGTGTTGGTCCACCCAGCGACTTATGCTGCTCAGCCCTCTCCAAAAGGAGAAGCTGTTTGTCCAGTGGGGCATCAAAATACAGAGACTTACGGAACTTTGCCGGGTAAGCCCCGATCAACTGAAGAGGAACGGCTGAAACAGTTGGTACTCCATTTCAAGGACATCTTTACTTTCAAAGGAAGCTATTAGGTCACACAGCCTATGGGACGACCGTAGGCGACGTCAGCACCACAGACCCTGCCCATGTGGCACAGTATCAAATCCCATTTGCACCCTGACAACCCTAGAGGCGATATAATTGAGGATTCCCAATCCCCATGGAACTCTCCAGTGTTGCTGGCGAAAAAGAAGGGCAGAACTCCCAGGCTGGTGACTGACCTAAGAAGGGTGATTGCCACTCTGGTAGACACGTCATTCCCTGATTGGCAGACTGTTTTGACGCCCTCCTTCGTGAGAAGGTTTTCCCCACCATGAATCTAAACCAGGGATACTTTCAAGTGGTCATGTGTCTAGCTTCTAAGATGACTGGATTTCAATGAATGGAACCCGCTCTCACTGCAAAGCCCTGCCAATGGGACTGAGGTCTGACCTTTAATTTTCCAGACTATGATGAGCAACCTCCTGGCTGGACTCCCATGGAAGGTGTCCTTCTCAGAGCTCCTAGATGCATCTTAGGGTAACAAAAAAAAAAACAGGAAGTACCTCTCCAGGTTGATGGTTTCACTCGGCTCCGAAGCGCACCATTGAAACTGAAACCAAAGATTATGCTGATGAGGGACAGAGTGGCATTCTTGGGGCACGTAGTAGGCAAGGAGGTTGTGCATGTGGACCCTGAGAAAACGCAGACTCTCCAGGAATACCCAAGACCCAAGCACAAGACCGAAATCAAAGGATTTCCTGTGTGTTCTGTGAAAACCACATCCCCTTCTCACAACTTCCTGAGCTCACATCAGACTCAACAAAGAGCAGATCAGGATTGAACGGAACGCGGAAGTGGGGGCAAGCATTCCAAACGCCAAAAGGGAAATAGCTAGCTCCTCTCGTTCTGGCCTTCCCGAATTCTTTTCACATTTATGCCAGTGGGCATGCGGTTGAAAAGATGGAAAGGAAAACCCCATCGCCTTCGTATGTAAGCAACAACTGCCTCATGAAAGGAACTTATAGGTTTATTAAAAGGGAGGCCTTGGCTATATTCTGGATGGTGAAGGAATGTCGACCCCACTACTTGAACATCGACTCTTCATCTATCAGGACTACCGGTCCCTAGTGTAACCAAACCGGCTGAAGAACTCCATCAAAGAGGGAGGTAAAGATGGGGATGACCCTCAGTATGACTGACACCTATTACCTGCCAAGAAAACAATAACCTGCAGACGTCATCAGCTGTATATATATCTACCCAGAAGTGGGCAGGAAGTAAGCTACATTGAAGATTCATTAATTGACCGATATCATTTTTGGAGGGTCAACGCTCGCCCGAGGACCAAGCCTTGTCCACACCGGTCCTTTGTCCACACCGACCCCAAGCCTTGTCCACAACGGATTCAGGTTATAAGTCCATTATTGGACTAACCTTTATCAGACGAAAGGGACAACTGTTGTCCCGCAGAATGCATTTTCCCATGGCGTAAAGGTACTATTGCTGTACCACATGTTTTTGGGAAATGTTCTGGTACTAAGTCAATAATTGCTTCACTGTCAACAGTTTATTTTTAAAACAGTTGCATTCCTCAGCTAATGAGTGGTTACGAGCTACATGCAAAAAATCCAGCTGCCAGCGCTTACGCGGGAGATTTAAATCCGTACGACCAAGGTTAAAGTAACTCCGAAGTGCTCAAGAATCTGGCCTCCACATCTTCCGGTATTTCCGAAGAGAGAAGAAGCCAGTCCTACCATGTCTTGAACATGAAGAAGGCATAATCAGGGATGATAGGAGGCGGATAACAGCACCCAGAAGCATGATCAGAGAAGTACCACGTGTGTTCCACCAAAATTCCCATAATACGTGATCTCTGTGAACCCCGGTCAACACTGGAAAAGGTCAAGAAGAGCTTTGTGTGGTCTGGCATGGGAACTGACATGAAGCTACATTGTGAGCGGTCCCCAGGGTGGAAAGCCCGGGCACCCACTCACCGAACTCCAGCATCGTCGGGTGATAGTGTCCCCAAGGTTGGTTGGCTTGAGGAGTATCAATTGACATAGCACGTCCCTTAGATGCCAACTATAAGGGAAACCGGTCCTTTGTCCACACCGACCCCAAGCCTTGTCCACAACGGATTCAGGTTATAAGTCCATTATTGGACTAACCTTTATCAGACGAAAGGGACAACTGTTGTCCCGCAGAATGCATTTTCCCATGAGGGGGGGGGGGGGGGGGGGGGGGGGGGGGGGGGGGGCAGGGCAACAGAGTGGAGACGCCAAACCCCACCCCATATCAGGAAAGAAAGTTATTACCTCCAAGGGGGCGCCAGGGGGGGGGGGGGGCTGCCCCCGTGCCCCCAATAAAATACGCCACTGATGCCGTCTGTTTCTCCAAAGCCTTTTCGCTATGAGAAACCTCAACGTGCGTAATCGCGCAAGTTTTTAACTCTGACGTTGGGTCGATATGGGATTTCCAACATTTACATAAGCGACCATGGGCAAAATTTGGTTCAAGGATCATGACTGACCTATATTGACTTATGGATGTCGCACACCTCCCAGAAATGAAGGAAATTCGGGAAAGTTATGTCAATAGTATCTACTATTGGGATTAGTGACTTCCAGAAGATCTGTGCACGCTTAAGGTGTGCAACAAATTGAGTTATCGATGAAACCCATACTCAATATTCTCCTATGACATACGATCCATGGAGCTTTGCTTGAAAATTGCAATGATGATGCAGCCAAACATCCCAACTGTTGCTTCAGCAACTCAAATGGGCCCAGGAATGTCTCAAGGAAACAAGGGAGAAGAATCGTCAACGATTCCATTCCCAAAGCCGACAGATCCAAGTTGGGGACAGATCGAGTACTCCTCAACGCAACCGCGGAAGAGTTGATGCAAAAGCTAGCCCCTAGGTGGGAGGTCCGGTGGAGAATGAAAGATTTAGGAAACCATGCCTTCGTGTTCAGAAGAAGAAAACACGACGAACCTTAATCACATCACAATCTACCCTGCCAACAGCCCTTTCCAAAGAGAATCAAGTCAGGGGAAAACCATGTGCAGAAGGAAGATTGAGCGCGATCAAAAGGACCAGTTTCCCATGAAAAATATGATGATGAAAACTCACATTCAGTTCGAATGTGGTTGCCCCCAAGTACCTCAACATTGTCTAGCCTTGAACAAATAGAAGAAACATACCTGCTGCTATCTAGCAGATATTCAACTGTTGAGGAAACCTCAGAAATAGAGGACCATATAACTGATAAAAATGGTCAAGATGAGGTGATGCCACCACGGAAAAAAGAATCCACTGCAGCAATCGGGATTACGTCATAACGGATATAATATGACCTAGCTGTTCCCAGTGATTTGGTATCAAAATCGGGGACAAGGAGGAAATCAGACTACCGGCCCCGAGCGACCGTCGGCTCTCAAGGCTCCCAAAAAGTTGATATGGGAGAGGACTGTTCACCGGATGGTGCTGGTAACTAGCTGCCGAACAAAAGGAGGAGTCCCTCAACAATGAATTCTTAACTGGGCCTCGACTTGAAACGATTCCCTCTTGTCATTCTACAAAGTCATGATAGCAGAAGTGCCATTTCTGCGGAAAATTCCTGATGACCAGCGCATTGTAAATAGGTTACGCCCGGAATGGGAAAGGATGCCCAACATGGGTAAAGAGGCAATAGGGTCCTCTCGAGGAGGGAGTGTATGAATGATTCACACTCTTACCTCCAACAAGAGGGGGGAAAATATTTGCAAGTCACCGACAGATGCCAGGAAAGTTCCTGGAAAGGAAATGCCATGAAAAACCCAGAGAAAAGGGGAAAGGGCAAAATAAATAAAAGTAGAGAAGTGGTCCACCAGAAATGATGTAAAAAAAAATCAAGGACCCGCGTACTAAGGATATTAAGAATGACCGAAATTCGGAGCGAGAGTGACGACTGGACATTAGCTTGAGATGCTTCCATGGTCACTTTCTTGCGCAGTGAGTTTACGTGGGTTGTACGAGATTACGCTCAATGGGTTCCTGGAACTCCCTTACAGAACAGAGAAACGTTGAACCAACGAATGAATCAATTGTATTAACCAAATCCTATTGTTACGGAGGGAAAGTGGGAGACGGACGATGGAAGGCATGAGAGGACGATAGAAGCCAAAGAACGGCCGGGAATTGAACCAGGGCCTCCTGATTGCCGGTCAGGTGTGCTACCTTTACACCACCGAACCCCGGACATTCAGTCGAGCCTCTCGATGCCATCCTCATCCTCACACTATGCATGTTCAGTCCCTTTCTAGCAAGACAAATCCGTTAGTTAACACGAACTTAGGAATTAACATACTGCCACAAAAGGGGTGGAGAGAAAGGTGGTATCTCCATCCAAACCAGCACGAAGCAACAAGGATAAATGGGAGGCAGTCGAACTGGTGCTAGATTTGGAATAGATAGAGGACGTCACTAAAGGAGCGCATCACCTCTATTCCTGCCAGTTGCCCTGAAGACTAGTAAGGAATATACGACCGCGCTATTGCAAAGGTATGGACGGACCTTGATGTCTTCACAGACAACCCTGCGCAATATACTTCCGAAACCGGGAGTCCTATTCGGCGAAGGCCGGTTAAGCTGTGTTATGGAAGTACAACAGATACATACGTCAACCAGCCACCACGGGAATGGAAAAGTGCAGACCGTGCGCACGTTCGCAGATGCGGCCCTTCGGATTATTTGACATCCGAGCGGTTCTTCCAGGACCTACGGACTGTTTTTCAATATCCTTGGTATGGAAGTGAAGAGGATGTTCTTGTCCATCCCAAACAGGCATATCACATCAACCGGGTGGACGTAGGATGGAATGTCCGCTCATGGCATTGCATTTGCTCCGACCGACAAACCTCCGACCAAGACAGTTCTTGGAAGAGTCTATTCATGAGACCAAGAGAGGGCATCAAAATAGAATATAAACGAAATCGACAGTGGACTCAATTTCAGTTCTGTCGACACCCTATAGCGAAGATTGAAAGGAGGGAGAGGACGTAGAAACAATATAGAGCAGCGATAAAAGGGAGGCTATGACAACCCTAGGCTCCCGCAAAGAGAGAGATGGCGCTTAAGAAGTTGCTCTCTCGCCATCCACTCTGTAATAAAATTAAGCCCAGCCACCAGAGTGCCCCCATCCAGTTCTAATCCCTCCATGGAGAATACCATGCAAATTCCTCGAGTAGTTAAACCAGGGACGTAAAACAGCCCCAAGAGGCCAATACAACCCTGGCTCCGAGGAGGGAATGAGGAGTCATCGATGGACACGAACCCGACGATGGGGGGAAAAAAAGAAAGAGTTGTGGAGAGACCTGCTCTTATTGCTTTGTCCGAGGTTTGTCCTAGAGGGAATAAGTTCGAGCGTGTTACTAAACACCTCGCACATCCACTATAATCGCCGTGCTCGCTGGAGAGCGGAATAGAGAAGGTGAAGGATATTGCCAAGGCTCCCTTATCTGCAGTTGGGTATCATTGCCTAAAAAGCGACCTGGGAGGGGTCGATAAGGATACAAATCTGCCTCTCTATCACGGCTGGCAAGCTTAAGCGATGACCGCTGGCCTGCATCTCGTTTCATAGAAACTTGCCATTAGTAAATAGACACCCACTAAGATGCCAATGATTGCTTGCTAAAAGAGCAGGTCAGTGGAAGACTCAATCTCCATCCCACGAACAAGAGGCTCACGGGAACCAAAGGACTTATAGGAGACGCATAGTTGGCCATTGGCAGAAACCAGTGGGAAATCTCTACGGCACCGGATATTTCTCTGTCCGCTGTAAACTGGGTGATTATCCAGTTCAAGTGCGTCCTGGAGGCCCCAATCTAACAGAATGGACACTTCGGGCTGTGAAGAGAACAAAAACAGAACCTTGGCAATCGATTGGGAATGTGGCAGAACATGCGAAAATGTCCACTAGGACCGGCAGACGTTCCCTCTAAAGCATGGGATGCAACGAAAGAGCTGCGAGACGCAAACCACTCCTCATCCCACGCCTTTCAGTTGTCGACAGCAGTGGGCAACGTCAATGCTACCAAGCCTTCCTACATTTGGAAATACGATCATTTTCTCCGACGAGTACAGGTTTTCAGTTCTCAGACAGTTGTCGTGTATGGGCGTGGCACCGTCCAGCGCAGAAATTTTCATTCAGCCATCTGCAAACAACAAAATATGGCGGTACGTGTATCATGGGGTGAGGTGCGATTTGGCCCATTGGATGGTCATTGTTGCTCTGCAAATAAACTGAAACTTCTGCATGATACATCAATATTCTCCAAGAAGGATTTCTGCCTGTGAATGTCAGTAGTCACCTGTCCGAAGTAGGCAGTATTTTAACGGAAGGTGACGCCTTGGCTCACACTACCCGTGCAATGCAAAGGCGAAAAAAGACTCAAGGGATGATAACTCTGCCATGGCTCGGCCAACAACAGGACATCAAGCTCGTGCGGGCTATCCTCGACCGATCCCTGCGAATTGGTCTTTGTAAACCCACTTTCAGGGACTCCCGGATGCTGATTCTGCGCCAGGAATCCCGCAGACGAGGATAGCTCATTTCGGCCACACGATGAGTCGGCGCGTTGCTGCCTTGAATAAGGCAAGGGGCTGTGTCACAAAGTGTTGATCATGATCATTTTCCCAAATGCTCCGTATGGTTCCTGAATAAATGGGTACTATTTCGAACTTGGTTGTCTATTTACTTATGTCAAGTCTCGATATATGTACGTATATATATAAGTGTTATCCTTCACTAATCCGGACAGGAGTTCACTTGTAACACTTCCCGAGTGCAGTGACTTGTTCCTTGCGTGTGGTCTAGTGCAGTTCTCAACCGGTGAGCCACGGAGGAGCCGCGGGTGGGCCGTGACAAGTGTCCGTAAATATAAAAAATACCAATTACCAGTTAAACGAGCAATTATATTGCTTTTAAGTCTGTAGTGGGAACACTTTGCAGTTGTTAACACCAAGACTACCATAGCGGTCAATTTGACCGGTCGCTGTTTTCAAATACACTTTACTCCGCCCGTTTGGCAACCAAGGGCCTGTGCTTTTTCGACTTTTCCAATATCTAAATGTTCAACATTCTGAATCAGCAGAAGACCTAGTGCTGTAAAACCATAGGAGATATAATATGTTATACCTAGAACTACGAGTGCGGTCATTTCGACCGCCATAGAGAAATCAATATATTTGGCTTAGTGAGCAGCTCTGTGACCTAATGCGAGTATGCCTCCAACCTACTGTTACTGTTACACGCGTTCGATCTGCTGGTGATCGCTTGCCTTTGCTCGAAGTTGAGCTTCAGAGCAATCCGCAGATCTTGTATACTAGGATGCTCACAACATGATATACTTTTTCAGACGTGTTGAGATTTGTTTATGCTCTAACCTTTGCGCATCTGCTGTGAAAACTTTCGTGCAGTGAAAATGAATTAACCAGGAAAACAACGCATGACTGCACTGCAGTGCTTGCAGTTCTTACAGGGCTTCGACAGGACTCGAAGCTGAATCTGGAGACAAAAATGGGGTAGGCCTATATAGTGAAAATTACTCTGATCATGAGGTTCTCGTAGGAGAAAGCCCTAACAGCGAATAAATTGTCTTTTACAACATTTCACATTTTGAAAATTTTCTTTTAAAACTTAGACCTGTTTTCCATGAAAATCTTGAAAGAGAATGTCACAGAATCATGTTTCTACACCACTTTTACAACATTCCAACACTCCGGTTTCTTAATATATACGAAGTTCTAGTATTAAGTTGAGCTGCGGGATCGAAAAAGTTGAGAACCACTGACCTAGTGGATCCTGGATGGTCAAATTTATCTCGACCAATGGCGAGCGCTGAGGTGTGGCGTTGCACCCCAATCCTGTCTCGTAGCTAAAAAATTTCGAATCATGTGGAGTGGGTCTTGGATATGGAACAGGGATGTGCACAGTGCGACCCACGGGTCGCTGGCGGCCCGAATGGGAAAATGTTGAGGTCTCAGTATTTTTACCTAGAGAAGGAATCACTTGTCAGTCACACGGTGGGCAAAAAAGTACCTAATTTCAAAATGAAATCACAGGATAACCATAAAATATAGGATTAAATAATAAAATGCATTAAGTAGGCAAAAGCCTTTTTTTCCTTGTATCAAATAATTTCTTTTTTTTCTGCTGCAGGTTCAAAATGCCTAAATAAAATTTACAATAAAAAATCTTCATCATTGAGGCGCATATCAAAACTCAAAAAGTAGCAACAGCTAAGACAATACACATCCTGGAAACTCCTTTCTGAATGCATGCTGTGTCACTATTACTTTTTGAGTTTTGATATGCGTCTCAATTAAATTTGCAATAAAGAATCTTCATCATTGAGGCATTTTGAACCTGCAACAAAAGAAAGGGTTACTTAGTAAAAATAAAATTTGACTTTTGCCCGCTTCATGCATTTCATTATTCAATCCTATTTTTTATGTTTACCCTGTAATATCATTTTCAAATCAGGTACATTTTTTGGCCCACCCTGCATAAATAGATAACGGAAGAAAATTGGAACCAAGGCAGAACTGATTAATTCCATAATCACGAATTAATACCCTTGAAATGGAAGAATGAAATGCATCACCAGCGGATTAGAGGACCTCCAAGTCCTCACGTAATTGGGTGGCCTCCATGGCGGAAGCGGAGAACCTGCCATCATCCCCTCGTTCTTCCTTCCCCAGGGGCGTAGTCTGGAGGGGAAAAGGGTGAAACTAGGTAAAGGAGCAGGGAAGAAAAATATATGGAGGAAATGAAATCGACTCGAAGGAAAATAGGAAGGGAGAAGGAAACAAGAGCAGAAAAGAAAAGGCATTAGTAGACCAAAGTAATGACGCGATGCGGGAGGCGGAGTCGTCGTAGGACGAAACCGTGCGGTTTTGGATGTATATAACACCTCGTAGTGGTTTTATCCAATTGTCTTCCAAAAAAAATATTTTAATTTATATTCATGTTCAGTGGAATTTTCAGGTGTTCCTGCAATGATGTTATCAGCATCCCCGGAGGATTCGCATAAGGAATGGAACGGTGAACTTAGGTGGAGTGAAAGAGGTCAGCAAACGTAAAATCCCGCTTGGTTTCTCTTCAACGACAGAGTATATAGAAAGTCACAACCTATATTAAATTTGTTATAACGTTTGTAATTTTTGGACGAAAGCAACGATCTTTGTACCAAACAGAATTGGATAGTTTTATGACCTTTTTTGCTTGCAATAACCCTCCATAGTGTCAACATTGAATCTTCGACACCGTGCGCTAATAGCTGCAGGGTGTGAGGTGTGGAGGCTGAGGAGGTAGGAAGTTGCATCCAAGGCATTCTTCTTCCACTTCTGGATCATGACGGAGGACCGCGATATGAAGAGTGGAGCTCCTTCATCGAGATGGTGGTGGAAAGAGAATGCCTTGGATGCAACTTCCTACCTCCTCAGCCTCCACACCTCCTACAGTGCAGTTACTTATGCACAGTGTCGAATATTCAATTTTAGCTCAATGAGGGGTTACTGCAAAGAAAAAAAATCAAATGAAATCATAAAACCCTATCGAATTATGTCTCTTGGCACAAAAAACATCATTCTAGACCAAAAATGACAAATTACCAATTTAAAAATAGGTAGTGAATTTTCATACATACTGTAGATGGTTTTGTTTTCTTCCGTCTCTCTCGCTCATGATTATACTTGCCCTTCCCCATGAAAAATCTACTTCCTTAAACGACGTCATTCGAGTTCCATCCGATTGCATTCCAAGGAGACGCATCGTTTGAATGTGTAACACCTAAGTGAATTGGATGAAAATTTGAGGCTGTCACTCGTCTGAGACTTGTCGAGGTTGTGAGTGGTGAGCAACCGCCGGGCTCTGTTCTAGGACCGCTCCTTTTTCTGGTCTACATTGACGACTTACAAGGAACACTACCCAAGTGATAATTTCAGATTTTCACTAAACTTTGGTCATTGAAAGGGCTCTCAAAACGAAGTCAAACGGCACCAAAACTTGCGGCTGAAAAACAGGTTTAGGCTCATAACTGGCTCTCTCAATTTTCAGTGATACACAGTGGCGGCTCGCTAGGGTAGGCAGTGCCTACCCAGTTTAAAATTAGAGTTCTAATAGTGATATTTGTTACTTTATTCTTCGATTAGCACAGCTGGAAATACTTATTTCCATTGCAAAGTAACAACAGAATGAGAATGCGTTGAGGGTAGGCACGGCCTTACCTGCCTACTCTAGCTGGGCTCAAATCACCACGAGTCCAATGCAGGAGCGAGAAGAGGGAGAAAGGGACGTGAACCGTAACCCTGGAATGAGGGAGGGTAGGCTTGCCTACGTTGCGCAGTTACTCCTTGCGCAGGAAGGGAAGGATGAGAATCGCTTGCTCTCGCCCTCTGCTCAGAAACACGTGCTCGTGGAAGCCTCTGTGGTTGTCACACCTGATCATACCTACTCTACAGTATTATCATGCAGACTGAATAAGGAATCATTCCGAACAGGCTTCTATCAGTCCTGGGTCCTGGTTCCGGGTTCCCCATTCCCACCCGATTTCGTTGTTGCTCTCTGTTGGAAGAGGCACTGTTTCCCAGTGATATATATTGTCTAGAGCAGCGGTTCCCAAACTATGGGTCGTGAACCCACTGGTGGGTCGCGTACATTTTCCCAGTATAAAAAAATCACTATATCCGCATCCGCTCAGGATAATACATGCCCTGCCTAAAAGGTTGATCATATTTTCTTGACGTCATAATTACTTTGAAAATACCTTGTTCTGGATTCTGGTGGGTCGGGAAATTTTCTGCACGTCAGCACGTGGGTCGCAATTAAGAAGTCTGGGAACCGCTGAGACTGACAGTGCTTGGCATCTCTGGGGGGGGGTCTTCCAATGGAATAATTAAATTCATCGAAGGTTTAAATCTTCGTCACTTTCCCAGTTGGATGCTAGTAATTTCCTTGATGGCTAGTTCTGGTTATGTTAGAATTAGATTTACAATTATTGAATGCGAAAATCCTAAACTTACGTCAAGTCCGTAGCCAGGGGGGAGGGGGAACCTCCAGCCCTCCCCTGGAATTATTTAATTCTCCCCCAAGCAGAATTGCTGCCCCAAGGGTGGGGGGAGTAGAAAAATGATATACCTGTAGATCGAGTGGCCCTTCATCCAAAGAGAACGATATTAACAAATTTCAGTTGTCCCCCCACACCCCGTGTACGGTGAAATCCTGGCTGCTGGGCTGATGTTATATTATTTCAGAATGCGAAACTGTCGAAACGTCAGCTGAGTTGAACTCTGTCGATTTCCTTTTGGAACACCCTTTCACTACGTTACCGTTTGAGCAACAAGTCGAAGTGAAAAGACTTGGAAGAGAGACTTTAAAAATTTCAATCGTGCAAAAATCTGGCAAAGTCAATAGAAGCTTTTCCAATTATTGGTTTCTCAAGAAGGCATGGTTGACTGCCTCTGGGACAAAGCAAATATTATTCTGTTGGCCCTGTCTGCTTTTTGGGAACACGAACCGCAGTGCTGTTGGAGGAGAAAATGTGTGGTTCAGTCGTGGTTACACTGAACTGAAGAACCTGAGCCAAGCTTTGAGAAGGCATGAAACTTCAAAATTCCATCTAGACTCTGCCGTACAATTACTACTCTTTGGTCGCCTTCGGATCGAGGAAGTCTTGTCCACGGCCCAAAGACTTAATGTGGAGAAATATAATCAGAAGGTCTCCCAAAATCGAGAAGTGGATGTGTGGACTTGTGGATGTTTCCGTGTTTCTGGGACAGCAAGAGTTAGCCTTCAGGGGGCACGATGAAACCACATCTCTAAACAGAGGGAACTATGTGGAGTTTCTGGACGTCGTGAAAAGGTACAATCAAGCATTGAGAGAACATCTTGAGTGCGAGAACGCCATTTTCAAGGGCACCTCAAAAACAATCCAGAATGACCTGATTCTTTGTATCGGAAATGTGATATCCAAGACCATCCAGGAGGAAATCAAAGAAGCTCCCTTCATGGCTGTACAGTCTGATGAAGCAACCGACATTTCTACTAGAGCCCAGTTATCCATTATCATTCGCTATGTTGACAGGACAGGAAATGTACCAGAACGTTTCCATGGATTTTTTAAATGTTTCTCAATCACGTGATGCAGAAACCGTCACCTCATTGATTACAAACGAGCTGAAGAAATATGGTGATCTATCAGAGAAGCTAGTCGGCCAAACCTATGACGGAGCTGCAGTAGTGGCTGGAAATCTCTCTGGTGTGCAGGCGAGAATCAAGGAAATTTTTCCTCGAGCATTATTCCTTCACTGTTATTGTCACCGTTTGAATTTGGTGTTGCTCCAGGGAACCAACGTCATGCAAGTGAAGCATTTCTTTTTTGGCCTGGTTGGTTTTCATTCATTCTTTTCCCGTTCTCCAAAGCGGATGAATCTCCTGACAAAGATGCAAGCATGCCAACCAGATGCCAAGATGAGGAAGATGGTATCACCTTCTGAAACCAGGACGCGCTGCTCGAACAATTTTGGAGAATTATGAGACACTGCTGCAAGTATTCAACACGATCGAGAGTCATTCGGAGTGGCTTCGAGACCATGAATCTGTTGCAGGATGCCGTTGCTTGAGAAGCTATTTGGAGGATTTTGAGTTTGTCTTCCTTTTGCTCGCCGATTACGAAATATTTGGATTAACAGACATCCTTTGTTCAATTTTGCAATCGAAGACTATTGATGTCGTTTTGGCAATGAAGAAAGTGAAGGAAACAGTCAAGGGCATTGAACAAATGCGGAATGAAGAATCATTTACAAGCATCTACACAAGAGCAATGGACTTGTGCGGTGCTCCTCAGCCAAAAAGAAAGAGAAGAAGAAGAGGATGGACAGACTTTGAAGCTGGCCTTTCATGTCAGTCTGAGGATGAAGAAGCAGGTGAAAGTAGTCCTTCAGTAAAATATCGGCATCTGTACTACGAAATTTTGGACAGTGTGATTACGCAGATGAATACAAGATTCGCTGACATGGAAAAGATCAAGTTCTTTTCGCTTCTCGATCAAGGGCGATTCTCTGAATATTCCAATACATTCCCTGTGGACCATTTTCAGTCACTCTTGGATGCATATCCTTTATTTGACAAGCACAAGTTGATGAACGAGTTGAAAACACTCTGGGGCTCGGAAGATTTACCAAAGGATTCGGCGTCCCTTCTAAGATTCCTTCATGATCCAGGCCTGGATGAACCATTGGATCAACTAACAAAGCTTTTAAAGCTCCAGATGACTCTGCCCGTGTCAGCTGCCTCCACGGAGCGATCATTCTCGTGCTTGAAACGAGTTAAAACGTATCTAAGAAATACGATGGGCCAAGAAAGGCTTGATGGTCTGGCGAAAATTTCGATCGAAAATGAGTTGGTGTCATCCCTACAAAGAGGGCAATTGTACGAAAGGATCATTGAGGAATTCACAAAATTGAAGGATAGAAGGATTGATCTACTTTACAAATGAAGGCAAGTGCTCAGATGATCAAATGCTGGTATTATTTCAATAGAAATGACAGTCCATGGGGGGGGGGGGGGGGGGGGG